>WOGP01000056.1:0-36722 GCA_015342065.1 Leptinotarsa undecemlineata
GTTGGTCGAAATTAAAAAATCTGAAGATATAGTCGATTGGTTGCTGACAAATAATTTCAGGTCTTTATCTCATGATAATAAATTTTACATTATTTAAACTATGAGAAGGCCTTAACCAAATTTGATTTCAATTGAAGCGTCAGATAATCGACAAAATGAAGTATTTAATATTAGTTCGTACCATTAATGCGATTGGTTAACCGGCCCCATTAAACGAGAAAAACTTTTTTATTAGCCCTATGTTTTATTTTTCGTACAAACCGAATACCAAACGTGGTCTAAAATAGGATACTCCGATTTAAAAAAAATTACCTTGTTCTACAGAAAGAAATTTCAAATCTAAGGAGCATATATTTTCGTCTTGTAAATTAAAATTGTTTAGCAAACAAAATATAGCAACACCTTTAGATACGGCTCAAAAAGAGGCCATAATTTCTTTCAATAATCAGGTTAAGGGAAATCGGTCGAATTTAAAAGAACTTATCGATATTACTATTTATTTGGGTTCCCAAGAACCCAAATATGTGACATCTATAATTTTAGACAAAAGTTAATTGTGCAATCCTATGATAAGGCTGCGGTCATGGGCGGCCATTTAAATGGTTTACAAACTAAAATAAAGTCCATATCTCCTCATGCACTTTTTACGCATTGCCATACCCATGTCCTAACTTTAGTATTAAGCAAAGCGTACAACAACATACAAATTTTCGCGCCTCCGGCGGCCTTTTCTGTGTGTATATAGTCTTCATGTCTTTGGCCTCCCCTGTTCTCCAATGTACGAGCCGTCACTGCAGATAATGTTCCGTAAGACTGTTTATCTTCTAAATAAAATTCATACTGTGAAAAATGTATACAAATTAAAAACTCTCGAAAGAAACCAAATGGACTACTAGCCTAGTTTTCTGAAAAATAATGAGATTTCTGTCAACAAATCTCAAGTTTCAACCACTCAATTTCCGAATATATTTGTGCTTCTTGCTAAGAACAAACACACTATACGGTGTATCCTCATGTCAGCCAATAAAAATATTGATGTTTCCTACTTATGACGAGATTTCTAATATATTGTTGACACAGAGGAAAATTGATATTGATTTCTCATAAAGGTGTGCAATCCACAGCTTTATTGCCACATAATAGTTGAGAATTGGAATGTGCCTGAGGATGTGAAACAAAATTACTTGAAACATTGCAGACGTTTATTAGGTTTATTCGATATCAACAAAGAATATAATGTAATAATATATTATTTGAAATACTATAATAATCTAGGAGAAAATGAAACAAATAATAGTTATATACAGAGTATCAAAAATAATTTTTTGTTTAGCACAGTAGTTTTTTTGTGGAGTCACAGATCTTCCTGAAAAAAAGACGCAAATATTAGAGTTTGGTTTGATCCTTTACCGATATAAAGTGAAGGTAATGAAAACTAGTCACAGAGAAAAAAGATAAAAGAAATATGAGATCAGGTGAATCCAGTTGGCTCCAATAATTTGAAAGACATGCGTGTAAAAACTGTGTGGCGTTATAAATTTTCTCAAAATCTTCAAGATCAGAGTAACAACAAGAGAAGTCTCACAATTATGCTCTTTACTTGGATTCTATTCAGATTTGAAATCTGTAGCGTTTGAACCACGAAGTAACTCTGGATCCACTACTCTGTCCATTATTTATGCCAATGATTTATATAATTATGACTATAGGTGTGTTTTGTTGTGACCAATCTCATTCAAAATCTGTGATTTGGAATAAGACTATCTTATAATAATAATATTAATAATGTTCATTAACCAAATATAGATAAAAAGACATACATGATTCTCAAATATAAAATAGGAGTAAATAAACAACGACATCACAGAAGGAGCATCGCCGAAGGAGTTTTCCTTGTACGTGATATAACCATATCAGTAAATAATAAAAAATAAAAATTAGTACATATTAATGTAATACGAGATTAATCTTAAAAATTTATTAAAATAAGCCTGAATAATAAAATAGTGACCATTATCTAATATATTTAACCTCAATTACAATATTCTATACTCAATAATTCATATAGTGTATTTCTTTATTGTCCCCTTCGTTTTATTTTTTGAAGGGGTCAAATCAAACAAATTTGAAGTGAAATTGACAGATGAAACTTTCAAAATGGCGACTGGCACAATCTGGAAAAAATGGAAGGGGGGTCTTGTGACACATCATTTTGACATCTCCTGACGAATACTTCACAACCCTGGAATATGAAGTTAATATCTTCACCTACTACAAAATGGCGGAACATTCAATAATTTCCTGAAGAAAATATTTGAGGGAACTTGTATTCAAAAACACAACTGCTGGTAGTGCACATAACAAAAAGCCCCCAGGTCATCCGTCCATTCCGGAAGAACAGCAAGTGCAAATAATTGGTAAGATGGTAGTAAATCTTGAACAGTCTACTTATTCCGTCGCAAATGTTTGTGAGGTGTTTCATTCTACTGTGTGGAGACTTGAAGAGGAATAGGTATCATCCATACAAAATTAAAATGGTACACCAATTAACTGAAAATGACCCTGATCGAAGAACAGAATTTTGCGAAATCATGCCTATCTCCACAATATTTGTTTTGGTGACGAATGTACGTTTTTTCGAACGGCAATGTTCACTGACGAAAATGATGTTATTGGAGTAACACCAACCTTCACGTTTTCCGGGAAACACATACCCGATAACCAGAAAAAATAACGTTTAAATCTGTCTGTTTAAAAAATCTGTTTTTCCGTTAATCAGCTGTCGCCCTCATACGAACGACAACTCTCAGAAGTTGAGAAACTTGTGCGAGCTAAGGCAAGAATATTAGAAATATTAGGCAGGAATATTAAGAAACCATATTGCGAGACCTCTATTGATCGAAATTCAACAGGGGAACTGTATTCAAATATATTCACAGACAAAATTGCCGATATTGGAATGACACCAACCCTCATGTTTTTCGGGAAATACATCAGTTCAAGATCTGTTTTTCCGTTAATCATCCGACGCCTCATACGAACGACAACTCTCAGAAGTTGAGAAACTTGTGCGAGCTAAGGACTAACGAGGTCTTACGTTTTAACGTGTGCTTCCTAACACATACCCAATATCCTGAAAAAAATTACGTTTAGGCAGGAATATTGGGAAACCATATTGTAAGACCTCTATTTATTGATCAAAATTTAACAGGGCAACTGTATTTGAATATACTGAAAACTTCTTGACCCGTCTCACCACTGAAATCGTCGAAGCAAATCCTAAGGAATTCGATATGGATATTCCAACAAGATGGAGCACCACCACATTACTCCAGACAAATAAGAAACTATTTGGATTCTACTTTTTCCGGTCGTTCGATTGGCCGTCGAAGTTTTACATAATGGTCACCCCGCTCGCCAGATTTGCTACCTTTGGATTTTTTCATGGGGTTATTTGAAGCAGAAGGTGTACGAAACCGAACCTGCTACAATATTGGATATACGGCAGATAATAATGAATATTTGTAGAGATATCGACGTTTCTGTATTTGAAAATGTTCGGTGTGAAATATCGGATAGGCTGTTCATATGTCAAGAAGTTCAAGGCAACTATTTCTAGCATCTTCTGAACTGACCTCAAGCTTATTACCTCATATTATGTAGTTGAATGTCAATGTATTCAGGCAATTATTAACAGTTCCGCCATTTCGTAGTAGTTGGAGATATTGAGATATATTCTAGGGTTGTGCAGCAATTGTCAGGAGCTTAAAAAAGATGTATCACAAGACCCCCCTTTCCATTTATTTTTTTTCCCAGATGGCGCCCAGTCGTAATCTTGATTGAGTCATCTGTTAATTTCAATTCAAAGTAAAGTTTTCAGGCATCAACTTCATTATCTCAAATTTAAATTTTTTTAGTTGACCCGTTCAAAAAATAAAACGGGGAGACATCAAAGAAAAGCACTGTATACTCTTAAAAAGTATAATCAAATGTACAAAGAGGTTTCTGAATTCCGTTCAGTAGATGTGTGTCCGTTAGAAGACGATGAGAGTGAGCGAGAGAAAAACAGGTAACTGTCAAGGTTTTTCCTAGATTTCACAAGCTGTAATTTTCAGTATTATTGAGTATAACTGCATTTTTGAATGAAATAATGCTTGTTAGGCTACAGTTAATTTGTCGGTACCGACCCGCAGCTACAAGGAATCTGGTACACCCCGGGTGTTACTAGAGGTTCTCTGAGGTCCTCAGCTGACCTTATACATTGTCTGATAGTCGTGTTTCTCTAAGATTATCCCAATATGGAGTAAAACATCATCAACATGGTGGAAGAAAGCTTTTCCTTTCACTAGTCTAGTAGGGGTTACTTTAGCGTTCTCTCTCGTGGGTCGAATTCTCCTTCGCTTCACCCATTTTCTTTGAAGGCATATTTTAGGTGATAGAGTTCCTCAAGAAGTCTCTCAGATTGACAGATACGTCATTTTCTATCAATCAACATTTCAATTACCCCCTTTTTTGTTGTGGCTGGTGGTTGGAGTTTTTGTTCAGATTCCTGTCTGTGTGTGTTGGTTTCCTGTACACTTTATGACACAATGTACCATCTTCATGTCTGTTGACAAAAACGCCCAAGAAGGCTAGAATCCCTTAGATTTCTGGTTCCGTTGTGAATTGGATTTTTGGGTTGAGAGAGTTCAGATATATGAAATCGGAGTCAAATACAAGCATTGTAGTTTCTGAGTTGGGAGCACCAGAAACAACAACTCGAGCACTTCGAGTAGTAGACAGGTATGAAAACCTATAGACTACGGCCAAAAATCCGGTAAACAGCTTTGACACAATATGGTGCTGGTTATCATGTTAAAACAGATTTTCAATCGTTTGTGACATTCCAATTGATTCTTGAGTTCAGTGGAAAGAGGTTGTAGCTCGGGCTTAGATATCAAATCAAATTACATTATATTCTACAAGACAGAGTTTACTGTATAAAATTTGCCAAAATGTGAGTAGATACATATAAATATATACAAGCGTAAATGAACAATGCACACAGCATATCGAAAAGATTCATCTAATGGAAACGAACAATTTTCAACCAGGTACTGGTTGAGATGTTATTGAATGCATTTTCTCACATCAAACGAAAATAATAATACTCATTTGTATGATTTTCACTATAAAGGGTTTTATCAAAAACCACGACACGTGTTTCGCTATACAATACTTTTCTCAAGTGTTAATAAAATATTACTTCTAACTAACTAACTATTTGTAGTTGTAATTACAACTATTTGCACTCGTAATTACAACTATTTGTAGTTGTAATTTAGAAGTAACTTATTATTAACGCTTGAGAAAGCTATTGTATAGCGAAACACGTGTCGCGGTTTTGGGAAACTCTTTACAGTGAAAATTATACGATAAACTGTATTAATGAGTTTTTATACGGGTTTTCATCAAGTATCGGCAAGTTCTATTTCATAATTGAAAATAATAATGATCATCATCATAAGACGAATGACTTTTCCCCTTTCAATAATTGAAACAGAATTTTTGTTCTGGTGCAAAAAAAGTATTTTCCACAGGTTCCAATTCTATCAATCAAGTTCACTTGGTGCTCAATACAAAACAACAATTTTGGAAATCGGAAAACGCAGAGAAGCTTTGACGCACAAGAGAATCTTCATTGCTATGGAATTTTAAAAATAAAAATGTAAAATGCATATTCCCAAATCAATATCAGTAAGAGTCAAAAGATTCAGATTCATGAGGGAGTCCTTATATAACTCATCTTTTCTTAAGCTATTTTGTGAAATAAAAAATTCCCCATACACACACTCACATCTACGAGTTTCGACTTGAGCGTAATATAAGTTAATCAACTGTGATCGAGTTGAAGACTGCTGGACATATAACGGGTTGAATATTGTTGTATGGGTGGTGGATGTATGTGATAGAATGAGATGGAAGAAATGTTACACTTGTGGCACAATACCGAATAGTTAGAGTTTGATTGAACATATTGTTATTAACTAGTATATCGACAATATCAACTAGATGAGACAATGTCTGTTAGGTAATAGTCTAGTTGAAGTCAGTCATCATTTCGTAAGTACCAATTCTCATCATGGTTCATTCCTATGTAGTGTTGGATACTATTTTTTTCATTGAATATGCAATTTATTGTGTTTCAGAAGATACAGGAGCATAGAAAAAAAACTTTACAAAATAAGTTTTGATAATTTTAAATTTATAGTCTACTACGACTTTGTCTCATTGGCTAGAATACTGAAGATTCGTTAGAGTATGAATGAAATAATAATTAACATAAAAAAGGTAGTTTAAAACACGCTTTCAAGATACATCGAACTAAAATGTTAAAAATATTTTTTTAAATAAGCTTAAAACAATAACGAACGAAAAATACTAGGTAGTTTAAAACACGCTTTCAAGATACATCGAACTAAAATGTTAAAAATATTTTTTTAAATAAGCTCAAAACAATAACGAACGAAAAATACTAGTATTATTGTGAAAAAAGCGACTGACGCTTGATATACAAAAAATATGTCACCAAGCGCGCCCACGCATTTTTCACAATAATACTAATATTTTTTGTTCAATAATGTTTTAAGCCTATTTAAAAAAAATGTTTTTAACTTTTTAATTCGATATTTTACAAAAGCGTGTTTTTTAGTTTTTTTGAATAAATTTATTTTTCAGTTTCGTTTTCTATGAAAGCGTATTTTTTAGTATTTTCAAACTATATTAATTTAATTTAAACTTTGGGATCTATCAGCTGTATATTGTTTAGAAAAATGACCATTGATATTTTCCGATTTAGAGAGGAAGCCTGAAAATCTGCTACCAAGCCCAAGGCGGTGTTGTTAAAAAAAATACTTTTTTCAAATGAAGAAATACATGTAAAGTGAGTTCGAATTATATCAAGGAGGTTACGTACAGCACCATCTGCCTGCGAATAGATCAAGCAATAATGACGATAATTTTGTCAAATATATATTCCGATATGAAATGAAAAGGGGAGTTACAAACAAACAGACATACAGGTGCAGCTAATATACAAAGCGTGTGAAAATACGACGAATTCTAATAATAGGCAGGCAAGTGTCTTACGGCGAAACTTCGGATGTCTAGCAGTGAGCATGACAGTGTTCCATGTAAGTGAAATTTTCATTTTTTATTAATTAATTATATTGTGTAAGAATCCTGTAAATTATATCTAATTCGATTCCACTAAGAATGTTTGCAAACGGACTAGAGGAAAGTGCGAATAATTCAGCGTTCACATTAAAGAATTTGTTTCTGAAGAACTTTCCTTTCGTGTAATTCAATGTTTATTTGAAAAAAGCTGTTTCGAAAGAACTTTTTCCAGTCTGTGTCTGAAAGTTACTGCTTTGCATGACCAACACATCTTTGTATAGAGTTAATTGTGCGAAATTTGAATGCTTTCTTCTTTTCTTTGGAAGATTTCCAAATTTTATGTATCAAGATGGATAAGTAGAATGCCAAAAACTTCATTTCCCAAGAATTAATTTCTTCTGAAAATATACCCTTCCAATTTAATAGACAGACAATTCTTAAACATAGTGGGTATTTCAGAATTGTTATTTCAACTTATAGCTGAAAAGAATTGTTGTTAAATGTAGCAGAAAATGAATCCACGATTTGAAGCATATGATTAAAAAATATTTTTTTTAGTCAGTAAAACAGTTTTCATCCTACACATTTGATAACAATCCCATGTCATGTTAAAACTGGAAACATTCAAAACTGAATACGGAACTAATTCTAGTGGAAAAAATAGTCATACATTCAGTGCAGAGCAAATGAACATATTGGGATGGAAAATAAATAATCCACTTTTTTCTTTGCATCCTCTCCCAACAATGAAAAATTGTTCGGTATGCAAGTGCGCGAACGGCAAATCCAATTTAAAAACGACTCGTTCGGAATACCAATAGGAAAACGTTCCAGAATAATCAGATTTCAATTAAACCTTAATTGACGTCTCAACTTTTTCGATGGAACGTTTATTTAATCTTTTGCATTAGGTGGCAGTGGATGGGAAATAAGAATCGTGAAGAACAATGGGAAGCTGCTCCGAGTCACCGGAGCCAGTGTGAATAATTTTCGAAAGAATATTTTGTTTCCTAGGAATTTTTATCAAGATTAAAAGTGTCAGGTAGTTAAACTATATGTTTTGTCATTTTCTGGTCTGCATCAATTGTTATAATAAGAAAATCACATTGAAATTGAAAGAATTACGTAATAAGGAACGCTATCCAGATGGGATATAGAGTACACAGGAACAATACATCATTACAAACTAAGATATTTGGCTTTCTTCGTAAATTGAATAATTTTCACAGTTTGTTACATATTTTGTGGAGTTATTATTTATCACTAGCGACCCACTTTAGTTTTTTCACAGTTTACTACCCTTCTATCTTTTGAACGATAAATCCTATCCGGATAATTCGAATATTATAATACAAATAACAATTAACCATGTTAGGAATCACACGTTGAAAGGTAAGACCTCGTTAGTCCTTAGCTCGCACAAATCTCTCAACGTCTGAGAGTTGTCGTTCGTATGGGGGCAACGCAATATTGTTGGGGATGCAGTTAAAGAGTTAAAGTACTGGGCTGTTGTTTAAAGAATACTTTTTGTTATATTGTCGAGCTTTTGAGAATGTTTAATCCCTTTATCAAGTCATCTACAAGACATTGAAAACATTGCAGCAAATTGTAAAACAAATAGGTAAAAAATACTTACTAACTTGAGGTTATAGTAAAGAGTCAACGTTGCAATGAGAAAAACAAAGTTAATACTTTTCATCATATAGAAAAATGACACACATTAAACATTTCGGAGTTTCAAAGAAAAAGTACAATGAACTTATTTGATTCAAACTTTTAAATGATTTTGAAATTTAAAAAATTTATCACTTACTAGTGGCGTGGTAGCAACCATAAATATTTGAAATTTGATAATTGACATTATATATAGACATTTGAAGTTTGAAAATTTGACAGTAAAAAACAAAAACAGGATTACCAAAATGCACACCAACACCATGGTGGACAATAGCAAATTCAAAAGTATCTGAATATGGGTACAGTGCTGCCAAACACTCACAATGGAAGTGACTGGTTTTTTTGACAGACTCAGCACTACGCCCAAAAACAACCACTATCTTTTGTTTGGGGAAACCGGAGGGAATAGTTCCAATTTTAAGACGTAATTAAAAATGTTGCTGAGGTTGTTGAGCTCAGTCTTTTTGTTCATGTTATTGGTATTCTTTTTGATAAAGAACATTTCTTTAAACAACCGTTTTTGTAAATTGATTTCGGTACACAAAACTCTAACTTCAGTGTAGTTCATTATGTGTTTTGTGCTGATGACATGCTCTGCAAGTGCACAGGTGGTTTTGTTAGTATTACAATCACTTTTATGTGACGTTATGCGTCCAGATGAAATTCTAGATGTTTGACTAATATGTCTTGTCGAATGTATGGCAAGGAATTTCATATACTACATTTGACTTTTCTGAAGTTTTCAAAGGAGTTTCAATTTTGCAAAAATTACTATTCGTTGTAGTTACGATGTATTGAGCAAATTTAATATGTTCACTCTTGAAAACGTTCAGGAGTTTATTAAAGACTGAAAATTTGAACTACTCAAATTGTTATTATTCATAGAATTATTAAAATTATTTGGAAAAGTATTCATGACTGTGGAAAAGGGGCTAAAAAGTAGTTTGTTCAAAAGTTTAATACATTCATCTTTAAAAAGTGGATGTGTTAGATTGATCACCCTGTTCTTCATGGTAAAGACTAAGTTCATTTTCATTATCGTTGGATGGTAACAATGGTAGTTCAGTAACCTGTTACTAGCACATGATTTCCTATACCATTTTGTAAATAGAACATTATCTGGATCTCTGCATACACGCATATCTAAGAAAGGTAAGCTGTTGTTACCTTCTTCCTCAGCTGTGAATTGTAAATGCTCGTCGAAACTGTTAAAAGTTGTTAATGCTTCCTCAGTTCTCCCACGAGCAACAGATAGGATCGAATCGTCCACGTAACGTTTAATGAAAGGTATTTTGAAATGGATTATATCCTTTACATTCATAATTGGGTCATCTAATACAAACTTTACTAAAATGGGGGAAATGTTTGAACCCATTGGGGTAACAAAAATTTGTTTATAAAAAATGTCTTGAAAGACTAGGACGTTGGACTCAAAAATATAATTTAAATTTTGGAAAATCAAGCATACAATGTTGGGAGATAACATCCCAGTGGTTTTGTGAGCTATTAATTATTACATTCAAAGTGTAATTATTTAATGTATTTTTGACTCCAACGTCCTAGTCTTTCAGGACATTTTTTATAAAAAAATGTTTGGTACCCCAATGGGTAAAAACCCCCATTTTAGTAAATTTTGTATTAGATGACCTAATTATGAATGTAAAGGATAGAATCTCTTTTAATATTCCTTTCATTAAACGTTACGTGGACGATTTGATCCTATCTGTTCCTCGTGGGAGAACTGAGGAAGCATACACAACTTTTAACAGTTTCGACAAACATTTACAATTCACAGCTGAGGAAAAAGTTAACAACAGCTTACCTTTCTTTAATATGTGTGTATGAAGAGATCCAGATAATGTCCTACGTACAAAATGGTATAGGAAACCATGTGCTAGTAACAGATTACTGAACTACCATTCTTACCAGCCAACGAAGATGGAAATAAACTTAGTCCTTACCACGAAGAACAGGGTGATCAATCTAAAACATCCCCTTTTTGAAGATGAATGTATCAAAGATCTAAAAGGTATTCTCGTTGAAAATTGATATCCTTGTAAACTTTTGAACAAACTACTTTTCAACACTTTATCCAAACAATTTAAATATTTCCATAAATAATAACAATTTAAATAGGTCAAATAATGGAGAGATACCTCGTAATCCACTTTTTTTTAAAACATTACCATATTTTCAGTCTTTAACACCTAAACTCCTGAACGTGTTCAAGAGTGAACATATTAAATTTGCTCAATACGTCGTTACTACAACGAATAGTCTTTTTTCCAAAATTAAAACTCCTTTCAAAACTTTAGAAAAGTCAAATGTAGCATATAGAATTTCTTTTCATACATGCGACAAGATATATGTTGGTCAAACATCTAGAATTTTATCTGGACGCATAACGTTGCATAAAAGTGATTGTAATACTATCATAATAGTAAAATCAAAGTTTTGATACTACACGTTTTCACTTCATACTGTGCATACTGAAGAATATTTCAAAAATCCCAATGTTTCAATGTGTAAAACTTTCAAATGACACAATTTTTGATAACTTCACTCCTTCATCTCAAATCTCTAATGAAAGCTCGATGCGATACTTCTTTGATCACGCCTGTATGGATTTAAAAAGGGATTCAAAGCAAAACCCGCATGTGGAAAAAGACTAGAGATAATTGAACCATCCGTGTATTTTATGGAACGTAAGTGGGTCGATGCTTTCAAAGAAAATTTATGCAGTAGACATCTTTTACCCATAGATGACAGAAAACGTGTCGTGAATCTGTTTCCATCCATTCCGGGTCAAGATTTATTCGAGTAATATTGTCTATTTACCACGCACCCAAAGTTTAATAGCTTTCTCTGAATGGAGTTACTTCTACTTTATATCGCAAATGTACAATTTCTCAAATAGAACGCCGATTTCTGCAATATTTTACTTATATCTATCGTTTCCAAGGATCATATCGAGTTAAGAACTGAAATATATTGCGATTTGAGATCGTTCTTATTGCTACACTCATACATTCATTTTATTTTCACCTTATATGCACCGCCACTGACTCCATCAATTCAGTCTCTACAAGAGTTTTTATAATGAAAATAACGAATATAATTCATCAAAAATAATTTTGGGTAATTATTCGATATTTATATGAAATTATTACACGTTGAATTCGACAAATAGAAACAATTTAGATGAATTGAACGAAACAAATGACATGTTGTGAAGGCTTTTATGGCTGATGTCTATCAAATTGTCCGATGTTTTTGAGTTTATCAGTCGTGGCCTGTAGGTTTCACAGCTGACGTTTCGTCTGCTACTGCGGCAGAGCCGATGCGGGGACGTTTGAAGTGCTTTATATTAGTGCGATGCGTAAACTGAAAATGGTCCTGTGCGTTTGTACTAGGGAATTGGACTGGGAATCGGACGACGGACTGTTTTTGTACCTGAATCGTCCAGCCCGTATTCAATTATTGAGAGAATCTTTGTGTTATGAAGTACTGGTATTTATGTATTGCTGATGCTTCAGCTCTTTTCCTTATGGTTTAACTTATTTTTATGTTTTCTATGTCCTCTCTGAGTAGCCTAGGATAGTAACCTCTGGTTTTATCAAGAACTTGTGTGCGTTCATGGCTGCCGTCTGAGGGAGCATGGTCTGTAACTGCCGAATTATCTGTTTGGCGGTATTTTCTTTTCTGCCCAGTCAAATGCGATTTAACACTAAGAAAAAAAATGTAATCGAGCGCGTCCGATTTTCCAAGGGGGCGTTAAGTGCAACAAAAAAAGCTCCCATTTAATAAACTGACGATTTCGATCTCACGAAAACTCGCGGCCATTATCATAATGTGCAAAAAATTTCGCCATTTTGAAATACTCAAGCGCGTCAAATTGAGATAAATATGGTTCATTTTCATGTTCTAGACGTGCTGTCTCATTATCTAACGATTATCTAGAGGGTTTCGCCTAATTTGACAAAAAACTATTTTTGTTATTTTATAACGACCTTTTGTTATTTCGGCTTGCGGAAATCGTCAGATTATATATTTTTCGTTATCCATGAATTATTTCCTTCAAAATAAAAAAAAATCAGCTACGCTTGAGAATGTCGAAATGCCTTCAATTTTTTTGCAACTTTGCTGTCCTCCCCTTTCTTTACGTCACTCTCAAATTGGTCAGATTACTGGAATATACACTTTTCAACATGTTATCAACTCACCCTACCTTAATCTGATGCGCTCGAGAATTTCTGATGATCAATTTTTTTTTACTATTCTGATCCTTTATCCTTCACAGGCGGCCTAATATATGAAGCTCATATTTGGTGGAGGTCCTTAACTCGGTATAAGGTATCCCCCTATATATTAATCTGCCGCGCTTTAGTAAATCCCGAAATCCCCGCTCCACTATTATTATCGTTGAAAAATTCTGAACGGTTATGTTTTTTATTGTTAACAGATTCGGTTTCCATAAATTTGTCCAATAACTCCGAAACATATTTGTGTCGTACATTTCTTCCTGGATCATTATTATTGAACATATGGGCGCCAGCTTTAGCACTATTTCCATTCTGGTAGTACAAACTCACTATTTCAATCCGTTCTCGAAGCGTATAAACCATAGCTTTCCTAGAATTCACAAAGACAGAAACACCAATTGTAACTTCACCTGGTAGGTAATCGTTATTGTAGAATTAAATAAATACTTTTTTGAAGTATACTTCACAAAAACACTCATATTGGAGTATCTCATAATGCAATGTGTCCCCCTGTATACTACGTGTTTTTTATTTTTTCTGTAAATCATTGTACCGAAAGTTATATAGGGTTGCCCGTTCTAAATGGAATGCACTGTATATTGCGATATGCAGTACTCAACTTTGATGTCGCTTTACTTGATATTTTCTCCTGAGACAATGGTATATAATCCCCAAAACATAAAAATGGTTCCAAGGGATATCGCGGTTGAATTAATTTCAAATATTTTAATACGATATAAAAGAAACTGTATTATATGAAGACATGAAACTTGTTCACAGCGTTATTTCCAAAATTCAATTGAAAATGGTTATGATTTTTCAAAAAATAACTGAAATTTTTTGATAGTTTTTCACCAGTGAAATTAGTAAGTTATTATGGAGTGCCAGTCAGTGATAAAATGCTTTTTGTCAATGATGGTATAGAGGTAACTTTATTTCTCTCTTTGTTAAAATGATAATGGTTATATAGTTTTTTATTTGAGTATATCTAGTCAAAATTCTTCAAAGTGCTGAACCAGTGAAACTATTTTCTGCTATTCGAGTTTCCAAGCATTTTAATATGCTTCTTCTAGCCAGGATGTACTTAAAACACTTTTCTCTGAACTGCTAAAGTAACTATTTTTTTAGGGAGAAAAGACAAGCACTTCACAAAAATCCTGTGCGAAAGTAGCTATTCACATTGGATTTGATTCGCAGGAGATTAAATCCATTTGGAAAAACGTTCTCAAGAAGTTTATTCCACTTAAACGCAGTTCGCCAGATGGAAGAGTTTTTAAAGAGTGGAGTTCGAGGTCTACCGAGTTGAACCTTTATAAAGCATCAAAAGTTGCTGAGGTGTGTACAGTTTTCTGGTTCGGAACAGTATTCCAAGCTTTTGAGAGCAGCCTTTGTAAGATTTCTAAATAATTTTTGGAGATGAATTCCAGTAACTCAGATTTGAATATTTATTTACGAAAAAACAAAATCATCTTTCAAAATGACCTTTTACTATTTTTAATTCGGACGGTTCATTATATCAAAAGCACTTTATATCATTTATGTTTGAATATCGATTTCGCCTCTTCTTGAAATGTCTACGTTAACAATGTATCCAAAGGTTATTTCATCAGGTCAGGTTGGAGTGGAACACAATGTCTTTCAGACCTACACCAGTTCCAAGTATAATTAAGAGCAGATGCGTACAATGGTGGATGATCTAGAGTCCTCCTGAGATATACAAAAAGCAATAATCCCCGTCCTTCGAAGGGACAATTGCGATTGCCAACTCACACAAATTCTGAATGTCAGATACATTGTTCTCTGTACATTTCGATTGTTTTTTGTTGTTTCATTTCAGTTTGCATTCGATGAAAATATTTACGAAGCGTTCTAATCGAAGAATGTATGTGACTATAGTCTTCCTTTTTGAACATCCTAGAAAAAATGATTTGACATTTGAACGTATACACGCAAGTGATGATTCGTCAATATGGAAGTATTCGATCGAAAATTTCGTTTTCTACGGAGCTGTTACTAGACAACCCGTTTTCTTCAACTCTAAAAGTAACAAAGACACATATGTGTGTTTTTCCATTAGCCAGCTTTCGCTTCGTTACGAATTCTTTGAAGTCGAATCCTATGGATCCTAAGGATTAACAAAGTTTTACTTTTTATCGTGCGAAGTTTGTAAGATTCTCATCCTAGTCAATTTGGAATTCTTACATTCACTAGTGGTAAATAGAGCTTTGAAAACACATAATATATGGCTTGTCAACTGTGTCAAAAAATATTCATTATCAACTTCTACATCAAAAATTAGAAAAATTATAAGAAAATCTCTTTAAAAATTTTGGTGGTGTTTGTTGAATTATGTTGAATCATGAGACTACTGAATGAAACCTGGAGAATTGAATTATTGATAACCAATAGTGCCTCAGTATTTTTTCCATTCCAATAGAGAAGCTATGTGATTTGAAATAAGTTCATTGGAACTTATTCACGAATTCTCAAGATTCTCTCTCGAAAGTTTACAAAGCGGCAACACGTGGTTCACTATACAATAGCTTACCTACTTATGTATTTCATAATAAAATGTTGATTAAATACGTTACGGATTTTCGACTATCGGCCTATTTACTAAACATTTTCGGAACTGTGGTTGGATTTCGAAATGTGTAAATACAATGGTCATAAAATTTTTAGTTCCAAAGTTTAAGATACCAAGCATTCTGCAGTACGATTTGTTATGGAAATGTTTCGAAAATATTATTTCATTATTGTCAAATAATAATTCGACAATTTTTTTCTGAATATAGAAAAACGAAAAATCGGAAACAATTTTCGGAAAATTCATTTCGGAAATTTTATTTACGAATAAGTATATATTTTGAACCAAGTCACTTTTGCGAAAGATACAATATTTCAGCGATAAATTGTGACATCTATGCCGAATATGAACATAAGAGATAGAAATGAGTTTAAGATACAAGATCAGGATTCAGCGTTTCAACAAGATTTCCCAGTATAAGTCTATCATAGCCTACTAGTCTCTTGCAAGGTAAAACAGAAATATAAAAGATACGAAAAAGTGTTTTTTTGGTTTGTACCATAATTCATTGATATTTATGTGATTTATATCATCTGACGTTGTTATGTCGTATATGTTGATTGTATGGTTCATTTCCACATTCTCAACAGATATCCTTCGACAAATCATTTGGATAAAATAACATCTCGAAGAAATACTACGATAAAAATAGACTGTTATTGAGAAACCCCACTAGCTAGGTGGATCCTTGGAAACCAATGATTACTTTCCCCTTTTTTCGATTCTCTTTCCATACAGTAAACCGAAACAGATTTCTTTCAGAATGTTCTTGCCCATCGGGCTGTCCGTTTTGTTACAAAGAGTTTCACATCAAAGGTCGTGATCCAAATGCCATTTCTACTATTTCGTCTATTCGTGGTTTCTTTTTAGATGAGGTATTGTCGTGAACCGCCTTTTCATCAGAGCTTCACAATTCACAATAGCCAAAACTATAATGAATGAGCTCCATTGTCATAAGAACTGAAATAAAATCGCACACAATGATATTGCGAAGTGTATATGTATACCTTGAAATATTTTTATCTGTATAACTTCATCACAGAAACTCAAATTTTCATTTTGAACTTCCATCAAATCGAATATTTCAATTTGATAATAGCCAAAGTTCATCTTCCTTTTGGAAAGGAGAAAAATATCGACATGGAAAACAGAAGTTCATAATATTGTCATGACATCATACTGTATCAATCAGGGCGCACGCATATGGCGCAGGCTGTGACTGCCGGTTAAATTTACTTATATAAGCAGCTGCAGTGAAACGCTTTTGTGTAAAATGTGATGACATCCTGTTCTTCAATAGATTGGTATTATTAAGTTGTATAGTTTCGTGATTTGTGTTTAACCTTGATTCAGCTTTATTTGTGAGTTGTTAATTTAGAAATCCAACAAGGACTCTCAATTTCAAAGGAAATAGAACACAAACAATATTATAAATATTGCATTGTGCCTTTGTACAAAAGTACTTTCATTAAATCACCCAATGAAATATTTATAATAGTACCTGAATATGATCGCAACCGTCGAACAAAATGGTTAACTGTATGCAGAAGAAATAAAATGATATTTCACATGACAGCAAAACTCCTCATGTATGTGAAGATCATTTTTATATGAGTATTTATATATTATTATCTATCCGATTTATGAGATAATTGCGTTGAGGATAGGATTATAACTAATATTAATTTTGAAGCTCATTATGACTAACCAAACTGACACAATTTAACTCAAATTATTCTTACGAATTTCATAAGTTAGGTTCTATTATCAAATAATTATTTCCCTTCATGATAATATACAATTTGTAAAAGCCAAATGGAATACATTCATTATTTCGGTTAGTGTACATATATAACAAAATTTCGAAACACGTCAAATGTAAATTATAATTTGACATTCTTTAACGTAAGAATGCCACCTCTACCTTCAACCCCCTTTGAATGGAATGTACAAAACCCAATTTTTTAAATGTGACCAGCGCGATCACCTCATCATCATTATATTTCTTTTTATGGGAATATGTAAAGAGCAATGTGTGCAAATCTAAACCATCAGATTTGAATTATTTAAAACAACGAATAACGAATAAAAGAATGAATGACGCTTGCGAGTAGGCCGGTCACGCCTGATATGTTAAGTAATGTTAGAAGACGGTTTTATTTGAGATTAGGATGTTTCCAAAACGTTCGCGGTTTACATTTTGAATATCAACTTCGTTAACATCCATAATTCTTTTTCGTATTCTACATTTCATTACGTTTTGCATTACATTTTACTTCTTGAGTGTATTTTATGGAATTTCGATAACCACATAATTTTAATTTATTTTATCTTAATTATTGCAATGTTTCAGTGAGGCACTGAATTACAGGAGGCAGGCAATATATGGACATACGAAATTACGTCCAGAAGAATATGACGAACATGCAACACGGAACATGTACAAACTAGTACAGGGAACGAGACTGATCGAATGGGTGTCATGAGAAGATGGGAGAATAAACGCAATAAGCCCAAGAGGCTGCAGTGTTTTCTGGAGACTTGGACTAAATAGACAAGTCAGACAGCTCCCAAGGTACAAAAAAATATTTATCACAAGCCTACTTCCCATTTAAAAAATTAGGGGTTGTACCTGTCATTCGACAGGGGTTGAAAGTAGCGGTAGCATTTTTCCGTTGAAGTATGTCAGATTATAATTTAAATTTGACGTGTTTCGGGATTTTGTTAAAATATGTACCGTATCCCATATAATAAATTCATTCTATTTAGCTTTTACACACTGTATATAATAAATATTTTTGTACTTTTGAAGTATACAAAAACAATGCCATTGCTTCATATTGTTTCTATGAAATACATTATTGACTTTTACCACACTTTACAAGCATACGAGTATTAATTTTAGATTATAAAGGTACATGAAATTAAAACATAGTGGTAACACTTTCAACAACAATAATTGTATCTACTTGTCTATTTTAACTCCGCGTACTTCACCAAGAGAAAAATGTTCAGCTTCTTCATTGAATTTCGCTACCTTAAACATATTAACTGTCAGATTATCAGATTAACCTTGTGTAAATCCGTAGGTCATGTTTGTTCAAATTTACAACACACTCAATAGTAAACGATACTGTGTAAAATTAACTAAATACAGTAAAAACCACATATTTGGACAGAAATATCACAATAAACAATAGCAAACGCAAACAGTTCAACATGAATGGAATGGCGACTGGCGAACTACAATATGACATCACATCCAATGGCTGGTATTTTGGTCACGTGACGAAATATACATTTTTAGTAAACTTCAATTGTTTCTATAGAACGAATAGAATTGAAAAAATATTCGTGTTTGGTAATAAATGCTTCATTACAATAATAACTCTCGATTCTCGTGTAATTTTCGTGATTAAATTTTAATGCAAGCTCCCTATAGAAAAGTTAAATTTTGAAAGAATGATCGTTACAGTTGTAGGCTTCATATCTAACGAATCTTGTTCTAGGGAGAATCGAAGTGCATATACCATCAGCTTTAATCTGCCACTGTCTCCAACTCTGTAGATTATATCTAATGTTCGAGTATCCAATTATACGAAGAGCCCCAAAGTTGCATAAAACTTGTGCTCCATATATATGAGCTCATTTCAGAGATTTGTGTCTAATACACCATCAAGGTTTGCTTTCGGTTTCTATTTCAGAAAATTGAGTTTTCTGTTCGAGCGTTGTGTTTATCGTATCTATTCAACTAGTTACTCAAAATGTTCATGTAGTATTGTGCTGGAAAAAACTGCCACCTGCGAGATAGAATAACGTTTTCCTCCATTTTCGCCAAGCCAAAAAGTGGCTTTTTGAGGGTGCTCTAGCGAAGTCAATTACTGAATTTCAAAGATGGAATTTTTTTGAAATTTTCTATACTTCTATTCCTAATTGAACAGGTTTCTCCAATAAGTGACAAATTTTCGAATGAATGTCGAAAAAGTGCCGACATTTGAATGTTTTTTGTGGTTTTCGATGTGAAACAGATGACTGTGAGGGCACAAAGGTGAAATTCGAAGGTGAAGTCGACTTCTATAATTTTTTCCTGGAAATGCCGTTTCTGATCCTTTGTAATGGGGCATCCATTTCAAGTACCTATTTTCTGTTCATGAATCGTATTGACCTTGTCTCATTCCAGTACCATAATTTGTTATCATTACTTTTAAGCCAGGATTATCATGCAATTGTTACGATAAAAAAGCAAGGTTTACATTTCCTTGATAGAGACGAAGAAAAACTACATTCGTCGTCCTGTAGACACCAACTTGGTTGGTAAAACCCGCGTCGTCAATAGTATTGCATTTCTAGTGTTCAGGAAAAGTGCTCGTTTTATATCCATAGTTAATACGCGAAATAATTTCTAATGTTTGTTGTCTTTTGAAAATCATTAGGTTTTTGTGTGTTGTGTGTTTTAAATTATTGCAATTGTGATATTCATCGATTGAAGAAGTGACATTTTTAATGTCAAGGCATCAAAAATGAGTTTGAATGCATTGGCGTTGAAATGGAAAAGTATTGAAATTTACTGACCGAAAGATCACCTCCGTAGAATGGATGAATGACGAAAGTTTCGTTGCCTATATGAATAACCCCGCTGACTCCATTACAAGTGTGGAATGCTGCCGTGGCACCTGGATAGTCCTGCACTGTCCCGTGATAATAACAATGCTCGATATCCTGAAATGAAATTGCATTTGAGTATAGACTGTTTGGGGTTGGGACGTTCAAGTAGATAGACCTAAGTAAACTACGAAGGTTAGGCGATGATTGAAGTTGCACTTGAAAAAAGGATTTCGTCGCATCAAATAATGTTTGTTGGTTGTTTTTTTGTTTTCATATATAAAAAATGATTTCCTAATAGTTACAAAGAATATTGTTATCAAGATATTCAGATATAATAGAAGTTGATGAAATGAACGTAAAGATAGCCTGGACTAAACTTCTGCAGTGATAGCTTTATGAACTATTTGAGAGACTTATTGAAATTTTTAGCTGATTTTAAAATAAGTAAGGGGAATATTCGTACGTTTTCATGGATAGTGGATAATCTGTTATTAATAATGAAATGTATATCATCAACAAAAGAGAACCCAAGATTAGCTTAGGCTTCATGAAAATTAATTAGATCTCACGTGTCTGAAACTAGTAAGTGAGTATATATACACTGAAATCAATTTGAGGTGAATATTTCTAATTTCAATTCAAAATAATCATTTTTTCAATTGTATCGCATCTCTGCAATTGAAATGTTGATAGATAGGATGATTTCCTCCGCTTGGGAATAATTGTGGTTGAAACAGATCCTGGGTCATATGAGAATCGTTGTCTTGGTTGGAGTTGTCCTGCACTGGGGAGAAGTATTATTTTGACGGACAGTTCAGGAAAAATTCATTGATAGCTGAATTCATTCAGGATTGGAAAGACCAATTGGCCCTATGTCACCTCCTTCATATCTTGTGACAAGCAAGAATGGGTCAATTCAGACTGAGAAATTCATCCAAACTGCATAGGAACTGGCGAAATAACAATCAGAATATGTGGAGATAGAACAAATTCGCAAATACATGACTATGAATATTTTTTCATGGTTTTACTTGAAAGTAGTGAATTAATCATTATGAAAATGTGACCTACAAAAACATATACAGACGAGTCGAAAATGAGAAGGGAATTGAAATATTCTGTAAAAACAATAATTTCTGTCCTGAATGAAAAAAACCTGTAGATATTATTACAGAAGACTTCAATCAAGGCACTGATGAGCTCAAAAGTGCCATAGAGATTGTTCTGGAAATACCGTGAAGAATTGCAGAAAATATATGAATTGGAAACTGGAACTCTCAGGATCCACAAACGATAGAAATGCTGATGAGTATGCTATATACATATCATTGATATGGAATCAGATCACGAAATGGTTAATGAAAAACATCCAGAATACTGGAGCAATACACATAGAATCGGTTTTACAAAATGTCCTTTTATGTTAGGTACTTTTAGAAGACTTGGAAATTGTCGTCTTTCGAGTAGCAAAAATTGGTTTTCATTGGTTTCCATATATGAAGAACAAGTACGTAACAATAGAGCGAATTATTTTTATCGAACAAATCGAGTGCTCTAAGGCTCCTACTGGCATCAAGAATCAACACCACCTGTATTTTTCTGAAAACATGAGAGGATGCAAAGGTATTCAGAAGCAGATCTTTGATATTCATAGATATAGGTGTTTTTATAAACATTGCATTGCATAAAAAATGCTTGCATGAAATGACAATAATTTCACGTCAATGAATGAAATTTTCCTAGATAAGCCTTCAGAAAATCACAGTTTCATTCACGGGCCAATGTACTAATGACGCTATTCAAATATGGAACTGTTTTTACGAGCTATAAAAGAGAGTTTAACTCTGCTCAGCTCTCATTCTCCCTCCACCTCTTTCGTCCACCTCAGTTGGATAATTCTGATTAGCAGACCCATCACGAGACATCTCATTGAATTGTTCGTTAGAAACAAGGGCGTATTCGTAAAAATTTTCAGAAGTAGATATGTGGAGAATTGACCCGAAATGAATATAAAAACGAAAAATCGGGATTTGCTTTGATGTATCCAACTTATGTAACTTCACTTCTATAACTATTGAATCATTTCATCCAAAATAGTCAGAGCAGAACTAGACTCTAGGAGGTAATAGAAATTTCTTTCAAACTACAATGAAGATATAAAAGACCTTTTTTGGTGACCAAAACGATAAAAACTTGGTCTATGGCTCCCAGTTTTGGTTTGGTTGTTAGCGTCGAAAGACTGACCCCTAATCATAATCCTCCCAAGAGTCTACCAGAATCTACCAGACAAGTTCCTAGAAACGGACCACTTCAAAGAGGGGACAATGTTGAGTTGCTAATTCTTTTAACGCATCTGAATATGGCGTTCAGAATTCTATATCATGAATAGATTAAATAATGAATGTCATAATAGTCATGAATGATTGAACAGTTTATCAAATTATATTCATTTATTATATTTAATTAAATTTATGTCATTGCCATCTATATTTGATTCATATTTCACTCGAAAATAAATCTGAAATTCATAATTATTTAAAAAAAAAATTATTACAGTTTGAATCTACCGCTACTCTTTCACTAAAGTCTGTATACCAACCTGTCTGTATTAATATATGTTTTTTTTCCAGTTACTTTTAAATTACGGCATGCAAGCCAACGTTTTAATGTTACAATATTGTTATCCTTCACAGTTGCAAATTTTAGTATTGCTCCAGGAACATCTTCTTCTATTAAAAACATTATTTTTCAATTATACTTTACTATATGTTCATATGAGGATTACCCTACCAAACTACTACCGCTGCAAGTGAGTAATTTTTCGTACTTCAGAAAAAAGGTTCATGAGATTAAGGAGTGCTGACCAAATTGGATTTTGTTTTATATTTCTTTTTATATTTCTTCGCAAAACAAATTGTTCCCAAAATGAACAGTGATATAACAGTTGAAATTGAATTGGTAAGGAAGAGTTTCATGCATGATTTTCTGGGTTTAACGTAACAGAGTCATCCTTTTTCTAGGACCATTTGTTTCATTATTAAAGAAAGCAAAAGATTCAGACTGCATGCTTTCCAAAATTGTACTGTATATGGAAGCTGACAAAAAATGTATGTACAATAGGCAGTTTTAACAATACTGAAATTCAGACCCACTGTCACCGCTTAACATCCGGAGAATATCTTACTCTGAATTTGTCTGACCTGTTCATCAAATTTAAACTTATTATTTATCGATGATTTTGTGTTACTGTGAAAACAGCATCAAGATCTATGAACCCAAATCATTAACCATTTTATATAATTGTTCACTGTTATGATTGGTGACTTCTTCAGAAGTTCATCGTCTTGAGTGAAAAAAGAGCCATATTTGTAAGTATCCTTCCATGATTACGGCAACTGGATAATTTCAATTTTTTTCTGGGGTTTGTTGTATGTGAGATCTCCATCGATCGAAAGGCTTTCTAAATCACAAATGATTATTTTCAATGGTTCAGTGTTCTCGAGATTATGATTTTATTTATGTTTTTCCTCTTCTTGTAAGTTAACATTGTGTGTTAGAATTGGCACAATGTGATATCGATTTCTAATTTTTCGTACGATTTGGCCTTATAAATTATATGAATCAAAAAAACAGTGGAAAGCAATGGTTGTCTCAGTTGTGTTAGGTATATTTTTGGAAAAATGAAGGCAAATGGACTTTTTTATTTCGATTGAAAATTTTGTAATTGATTTTTGAGTTTGAGTAATCAATTAATTATTTCTGTTATGTTGATATTTCCAGTTATGAAGTTCCACCTTGGAATCACTTTATAAAATAATGTACGCCAATGGTTTTCTAAACGGTTTCCTGGTAATTCTGTAGAACGCGTATCACTAACAATTTAGGGTTCTCAACTGACTTTACTTTATCATAAACCGAATCTCTTTTCATCTGCGATTCATGCGGAAACATCTATAAATTTTGAATGGTTGGGTAGGCGTAATTGAGAGAAAGAAAAAGACAGGAAAAGAGAGACACCCCATTCAATCAGGGAATACTCAATTTCAAAGGAATAATTTGAATGTGAGCTGAATTGTGTCTTAAGTAATCTACTGAAACAGTTCAATCCATCCTAGATAAATTTGTATTGCGACCTCTAAGAACATTTGACAATAAATAATGACTAAAATATGCGAAAGGTTGTTCAGATACTTTGAGAACGGATACAATTGCTTTTATTTTTCGAATTAATGGATTTTTTTTTGATTCTATAATTCATCACTATGGATGAAAAATTGTAAGATAAAAAATGAAATTAAATATTTATTATTTGGACTATATAGCAGAATTTCAATACAAAATCAATAATTTTTTTTTTCTTTTTTTAAATCTAAAACTCTCTCTAATCAAATGAACCACTATATTGCATCACCGACTAAATTGATTGTGATGTTTGTAGTATTCGCTTTTTTTCAATATAAATATCTGAAATAAATGAAAACTATTCAGAAGGGTCCGAATCCTATCAAATCGAATATTACATTGAAGCAATTTTTATATAATGTGCTTATAAACCTTTCAGTCTATATGACACTACAATCACATTGATTAAATTGGATGAGCCATGGAATATGATAGATTCTGATCTAATACTAGAATACTGCTGGTAAATGAAAACATAATTGAATATATGGATAATAAATGGTTTTGAGTAAAGGGTAATGTTGGCGGCTATTTTTCAAGAATGATTGAAGGTGTGATTGAATACGATCTACCTGGTTTACAAATCGCCAAGTTTTCGTCTCTGAATAGAGACTTCGTCAGGGCGCTAAAATGAAATACAAAATAAAGAATGGACACTACTTATAAGCAATTTGAGTTTTACAATTGAAAATGAATTAAAAGTTGAAAAATTATCGATTGTGGAACTGAGATTCAGTATTGTCCATTTTTTCAGTCCTAACGAAATCTTTATTCAAAGATAAAAGCTAGGCGATTAAGGCTTGAATTGTGATATTTTCTGGTGTATTGCTTGAAAAATGTGTTTCAACAGATGATATGAAATATTCGTATCCATTCTAGATGATGATGATGAGACAATACTTACCCTTTTTGATTCATATTCGGCTCCATTAGCCAGGTAGTGTTTTTGAGCAATATTTGGTGCGATGAGTTGTCTGAAACAAAATAATTTTTTTCAAAATTCATTACAGGTTTGAAATTGTAAAATATATACTTGAAACTCAGAACAGAAAATTCGAGATATACCATCCAATAACAATAAGTAATCAAGATGTTGAATCTTGCTCAGTATTATAAACTTGGTAAAACATACTTTTACTTGAAATAACATAATAACATCGAGGAAAACACACATGTTTATATCAGATATGACCATCAAGACTATTTCACTTTTCATCTATATTTGTTTGTTTTTGAAAATACTACTACTAATTGCTCTAATTGCATTTTCACTAACAATTTTTCGATTGGATTTCTTCAATTTGCAGGAATATCCGACACGGGGTTCGATGAGGTACTTTTAGTTTGCAACCTGTAACTATATAAAAAAACATTATGTTTCGAATTCAAACTTGTATACTGATTATTAAATACCCAATCTAGTTTTGCTCATCTATCATTCATTTTAGTTAAACGCTCTATTGACTCACTGCAAACGGGATAATAGAAAGTATTAAAAAATAGCCACATTGCTAGTATAATGGTCTTGTGAATATTTCATCAAGTGAAGCTTTTATAATTTTTTGGTGTGATTCATTGAAATTCAGAATTTCAATGATACACTCACACCAAAATAGATGAAGCCCTTCTATCCAAAAAATCAATTGAACGCATGAAATCATCAAATTGACGGGAAAATAATTTTTTAAGAATGGTGTATTGACTAATAATACGAAGTGCATCAATTGAAAGATTTGTGATATTTTGGATAATATAGCTAGTCTCTATGTATAAATTATTTCATGTTTTTATTGTCTTCATTTCACAATGAATACTGACTATTTTACCATCCTGAGTGGAACTTTTCTGCTTGAAATACTGAAGCAGGAACAATTACTGAAAGAACAATAATTAAATCTTTTCGACAATACTTCAATTTAAAAGAAACGACCAGACCATTTTTCAACATCAACTTTATGAATTCATAATTGCAACAATGGAAATATAACCCTGAAATGATTTATGGATCAAAAAACTTGTTCATCCTCTCACCTAATTGACATTCATTGCGAATTTCTGAATTTAACTCTCATGGATGGAATTGAACACGTTCTCAAGTGTTAGCGTACATGTTTTCCTCTGAAGTGGTGTAAAAAGAAAAAGTTTTCTATCAATCAGTGTCCGCGAGGGCCTTCTTACCCTCAGAAGTTTCTATCCTGCCAGTCTAGTGGCAAGTCGTATTTTGTTGGGCAGGAAGTGAAAAATAAATGAATCTGGAAAAGACGTTCTGTAACAAGTTTGAAATGGAAAAATGCGTTAATCAAATGGCAACAGCTTGCCAAATATATATTTGTTTCAATGTACTGATATTTATCAGTAACATTTGATTCTAGAGTGAAATTTGTTTCAGCAGGAATGTAAATTTGTTCCACATGGCAGAGCTGGATCAACCATTCGGAGTTGAATTTTCATTCATTATTACTTATTTTTCAGATTGTTTTTATGGCAGTTAGTTCTTTCGTCATTTTCTTTTCAGCTACAAGAAATGTACAGTATTATCTAATTCAGATTTAGAATAAGAATACAAAAATCTAACAATAAAGTATGTCTGGATAAACCCCATTAATTCACTTCTGAATTCAATGACATAAGTTGCATTTTTGATCGATTTTGTCAGAACTGATTGTGTACCTACCGTAACTGTTTTTTCGTGAAAGTAAAATTTCAACGGGAACATTCCTGAAAAATATTTCACGAAGACCTTAAAAATCAGTTTTCAGTTATTTTAATTGACATATCTGTTTGAATGTATATTTGTAATGTAATGTATATAATGTATATTTTCCAAACTGGCTTAACTTCCCAATTCAGTTCCTTTTCTCAATTCTCATTAGTTTGCATCGATAATTGGAATATTATTTTTATTGAAAATAGCCACATCTCTCGATGTGCCATGACAAAGGAAAAATTCATATTATATATATAGCGAATATCTATTGAATTCAAACAATATTGGACCTGAAGCGTAATGAATGCTGAAGAACTGATTCATCAAACGGTATCAAGATATTTGATTCTGTTAGTCAACTAACATTGGATTATGTTATAATTGGATGGGTAAGGTTCTTACAACATATTTTTACAAAATATCCTTGATCGCATCTCGAAAGATAAGATCTCGTTAATCTGACAAAAGTTCCTACTTCTGAGAGCCGTTGTTCTTGTAAGCCGATTAACGGAACAATCATTTCCTTGGTCCCGTGTAAATAGACAATCAGTTGTTAATTGGGGTGAAAAATATTGAAGTTGATAAAAACAATTATTTTTGAAATACATTTTTTTCTGGAGGACTCAATGTTTCCTCAATTTGAAAAATAAACGAGGCTAACTTGATAAAGGATCTGCTGAAGTGTTTTGAAGGGGAAAGGGAAGAATCCAACATGAAAAATTACTGGGCGATATAAACCACTGATGATCCCAATTATTCAATAAGTTGTCGGATTCTTACGTTTTGGCTTCAAGTTGTGGAAAAAAACCCAAAAAATAGCATTTCATACAGGAATCAAAATGATCGTCATGTGAGTGGACTGCTTGTGGTGAACCAACTCCAAAGTGTGCAAAGACGCATCAGTTGGCTGGCAAATTTATGGTATCAATATTTTGGGATGTACATGGTATACTGTTCATCGACTACCTTGAAAAAGAAACACCCATCAACAGCGCTTTTTTCCTGTGTTAGCCCATGAGCTTTTCAGCCCAACATTTCAATGCGGGACGGTTATTGCGATAAAATTTTTTGATATTCATTCATTTTGAATTTTTGTAGATGGTTCGCTCCTCAACAAATTATTCCAGAATTGGGGGTGATGACCCCCATCCTGATGAGGTTGGTAGAGCGCTTATGGAAACTATTTGTGGAAGTTTGTAAACACCCACGGATATTTCTCGAATATGTATCTAGATATTGAGTCACAAACATTGTAGTTAAGTAATACCTGATTGTGAAATCTTCCTGTAACAGTTGGAACTCAACACGCCTGAGGGAGCAAATTTATAGTGAAACACGTGTTATGTTTTTGTAAACTATTTAGTGAAAGTCTCACAGTTTTGAGAGTGTTACTAAATATGTTATCATAGATTCCTGTCAACTCAATTCAACACGGATCAGTACATTTTTCTACTTTTTCATAACTTACATTTATTTTCCCTCAACTCAGTGCCACTTTCTGATTCCAATGAGGAAAGAACAGTTTACGGTTATTTCCAAGAGAATATTTCCAATCTACCCCGGGGATTTCTGTTGGGAACTGCCTGTTTATCAGACGTTCCATGAGTGAGATCAATCGGAAATACGATTTCAGCAGCAGTGTAATCGGTCTATCGAACGGAACACGGAATAACTGGTTTGGCGGAATCTTTTTCATTTGATATCTAACAAGTGAAAAACAAAACTTTCACTAATTGCAAACCTGTCATTTCAGCGGCAACTGCTCAATTTTATGCAATGTCTGTTAACAATGCACCGCGGAAAACGCAAAATACACGTTATTGAATTTTTTTTTCATTGGAACAGTGAACAGAACGTGAATCAAAAAGCGATTATTTGATGTTTCAATGGACCGTTATATTTTGTTGAAATATCGGGTTGAAATTGCAATTTTGCACTAGGGCTGAACGGCAGAATGATAATTTCGATGGGGATATCGATATTGTTGGAATGAGGACGAGTACATCTGAAACATTAAATCTCAAAAACTATATTGGAAAATACAGATATTCCACAGCTGTTACGGATACTAGAATGTTGATGATTTTTACCGGCAATAAACGAAAACGTTTGTTCACAGACTGATCGTCTTATACGGACATTGTCATACCTAATTTATCGATACATCCCGGTCAGCATAAAGTAGTAGCATTCACTAGCGAGCTTCACAACGTCAGAAATCATCCCACTTCGAAAAACGATTAGAAGCGTGTGACGGTTCTTCAGTGTACTGGAAAAATGTTAGAAGTGGCAACGTGTAACAGTGTGAGAAGTAACCGGTAGCGGAATTCCGCTACCGCAGCGGGCTTTACTCGAAGGTAACGGCGTAGCGGATTTGAACATAAAGTAGTGGAATTTTCTACAAATGATCAATATTAAAAAAATATGGAAGAAGAAAAAGCAGTGAACGGCACTCGATGTCGACAGCTGACAATACGTTATAGTCTCAGTAGCTGAGGCCATTACATGATGAAAGAGAGGAAGAATATTTTGGAATATTTTCATTACTATTATACTACTGTTTCGAGTATTATGAATGTATGGTATGGAACAACTAACAGAAATGGAAGATAGTACATCTGATTGTAGCTCGAGCGAAAGAGCTACCGCAGTTGAAATTGACGGGAGAAGAACATGTTCAAAAAATAAAAAGTCTCGAAAACAAACTTTTTCTCGAAATTGGTTGTCTGATTCCAACTTGAAAGACTGGATTAGATCTGTCGCGAATGCTCGTTCAAGAGCTCAGTGTGACTATACGTACGTGAACAAATTGATATTTAATTTTACTTTTCAAAATCATTATTTCAAGCTAAGAAATATTTGATAGAGTAGACAACTTTCAAAAATTAAATGCTGTAAATTTAGAAAATTGGGTACCATTTACTGAGTTGCGCGGTTGAAAATTAGCATGATCCTGATTCCTAACATTAGTGACAGTTCAGTTTTGTGGTATCTGAACGGTACACAAACTACAAACTGTAAGTTCTGTGATATTTTATTTGCATAGGGCGCATGAGCAAACAGATTGCGTCAGATATACAAGCGTAGCGGAATATGAAGCAGTGTAGCGGAATTTTGGTTCATGTGTAGCGACTTTATAGTTCATCCAGTTGGCAATACAATACTTCGAGGGGAGAATGACCCGAACTACCGCGGCGAACAGTTTTAAGTAACTAGTTCATTTTATGATATTTTTTTTCGGCTATTTTGTGGAAGTTCTCAATGAATCAGTGAAGTTATTGGTGATGATTTATTGAACCCTGATATTAAAGAGTTTCCTTGCATAATTGAGATTTAGAGTCTCATGCTCTATCGACTGACACCCTGAGATTGAAGTTTCGTTGCAAGCGTCATAGGATGTTGACATACAACTAAACATTATTTGTTTTTTGGGGGTGGCTCACAGAACAAATAATCAAAAACTAAAAAATTTATTGTAGAATAGAAGGGAAGTATATAAGTTGGCTTGTGGTTCTTCTCCATAACTTCATATTGGTCAAACGAGGAGAAACTTCACCCAAAGAATGAAAGAACATAGGAGTAGTTTCTTGAATGTAAAGACCAATCCCATAAACTATCTTATGAGAGGAGAGCATGAGTTGAACCATAACTATTAAGTATTATATTTGGAAAAACAGTTTGGAATTCAATCCACTGGAATGCTTGGAAGTTTTCAGAATGAGAAATTCTGAAAATTCACTGAATGACCAAATAGGATGAGATTCTTCTCCTCTTTTGAATTTGTTTTCTAATATAAAAATCGGTAACTAGTTTATCACAGGCCTATTCAATGATTTAATAAAATTTTCTCTTATAATATTTTAATTTTCATTGGTTCGTTAGGTAGGTCAGTCAGGTCAGATTGATAGTCATTCAGTAGGTAGCAAGGTATATGATTCAAAACTGTTATATTATATAAAGTACTAATTAGGTAGAATTTTGTTAGTATGAAGTAAAATGAAACACGTGTTGGGGTTCTGTAAACATTTTAGTAAAAATCCCACAATGAATTGTTACGTCAATACATGATGAGTTCTTTTGTTCATCATTTGTGACAAAATGAGGTAGGTTCACTGATGGTATAGGTAGAATATGGAGTTCAATATTTTTTTAAAAGATAGCATCATTGTCGTGAAAGGTCCTCGAAATTGTAAAAACAATCAGTCTTTTTTTATAGGTTGATACGGTTTTGTTTTTGTTGAGGTGGCCCGGAAATCATCTGAGGAAACACTGCCCTCAATTTATCCTTAACCATGCACGGTCCTTTGATATTTTCAGTTCATCAATATCAAAATGGTGTCATAATACACAATCAGGCAAATTATGTAAACACATGTCATGATAATAGTATATTCCTCACCTGCCAAATACTTGGTTCCATAGAACTTTATAAAATACTCAAGAATAACATTACATATTGTTTTCACGCAAAATTTAAAACAGAGGCAAAAGCAAACAGCATATATTGATTAGTCCGTTAGTCCTACTGTTGTAGACGAACACACATATTCTTAGGTCGGCCTGCACATTCCACGACCTAGCAGTATTTTCACTAGTAATACCACTAGAGGTCAAATTATTTCCGGAAATGTTTTCGAGCTCGTGAATATTTTGAAAATTTTCCGAGTCGCAGGGAAAGGACATCTCTTAAAAATATTGATGAGAGAAAAAATTTTTGGATACCTATTAATTTGACCTCGCGTGGTATTCCGTAAGAAAATTTCACACCGAATTGTAGTGAAAAATCAAATATTTTCAAAATTTATTTTTCCATCAAGTCACCAGTGAAACATAAAATATGTGGTAGACTTGATTGTTGGGTTGTCATGGTAACTAAGTGAGACCCTAATTTCTAAATTATTATTTCAGTTTTGAAGCTGTCAAGCGGCACGACGTAAAAACATGTTTCGCTTCGGTCAAGAAAGTAAAGGAAATATTCGCCAGGAGATTGAGCAGTTGACAACCGCGAATCCCAGAAATCCAGAAGTCAAGCATATGGAGGCAGTTTACAAACTTTTGTGCAGGAAAATCGTATAATTTCGATAGAACGGATAATCGCACATTTAATCCATTCTCTGATATAGAATTTTTGAACGCAAGAGCTGTAACAAATGCTAAGCGCCGAAAGCTACAAATGGATCCAACTAAGTGACAGAAAAGTTCAACTGCACTATCAGCAGACGAGCTGAGAAAAACTATTGAGCTTTGGAACGAAAACACTCTGGAAGGACTGCAGAAAAAGTTTTTTCACGTTGCTGGTCATGAATTGGCCTGGAAAGGGAATGAAGGAGAGACAGCACAACACGAATATTTTGTGGAGGAAATTGAAATAGAGGAGAACCAACAGGCCGCAATGAGTATGACCCGGTTTTCTCCAAGACCACACAAGGTGATTCAAAATGGCTGACAGTAAGTGGCTAGTACCGAATATACTCAAGGGAGAAATATGCCCAGTGAGACTGTTCAAAAAACTAACAAGCAAGCGGGACCCCATCAAAACAAGTTTATTTTTTAAGTCAAATCCAAACTGGAAGAATGCCAGCTCCAAAGGCTGGTACAAAAACAGCCCAGTTGGACAGAATACAATATCTTCCTTGTTCAGATCTGTTGCATTATTGATTGGAATTGATGGTAGCAACCACTCAATAAAATCATATCTGCAAATAGACTCGGGCCATCATCAGGAAATTATTGACGCAATGAGGTCTGTTTTAACTTCAGCGAAGACGATTCAAGAATATCTAAATCAAGAACAAGCAAGTACTTCCAATCAACCTGTCATAGTTCATAATGATTGCGTTTTCCATATAAACAATAATTACAATAGTCAAAATAATATGAATATTTAAATTTATTATTACTTGTGACCATTCATATAAAAAAAAACTGAAAACGCATTCACTTTTCTATGTTATTCTTCAACTATTGGAAACTTAGCTAGCCGTACACAACAAATTTACATGGCGTCGATGTTTTGATATCATTCTCTAGATATAGGCTACAAACCTTCTATAATTCTGAAATTTTTATTCACTGTAGTTGCGTGGAAATGTCAACCTGAAGCGTAATATATTATATCCTTTTATTTTATATCAATTTTGAATTTTTACAAGAGGTAGAGAGATATAATTTTATCAAATTTAATGTTCTTTGCAGTTTCGGAACTGGCAGGCTTCTCAGCCTGCCCTTTGAGATATGTTTTCTACTCATTGTAGTTACACGGTAATGTACTTTTGTAATGAAATTCTATGACTTTCTACTCACTTCGAGATATTACAAGTGGTAGAAAAAAATGTAGCTTTATAGATACATACCTACAGGAACAGAGTACAGACTACAGAATAGTATTCAGTTTGTCTCCACACCAATGGACTTTTATCCTATAAACTGTTGATTTCTACTGATTTTAGTAACTCAAAAGTGCTATTCAACGACAAAAATATATATTATTATTTCAATACAAGGTTACTTGAGCTTACTACTGGTGTTAGAAAATTATAATTTTAGAAGTTTTTCGGGAAGTTGCATAAAGATATTCACAGCGTGTCATAGCTTTGGCAGCAATTATTTAGGTATTGAAATTGGTAATTTGTACTCATTGTAATTGCATGGAAATCCCATTTCAAGATAGAAAATAGTATATTCCAAGTTTTGAGTAACTACAGGTGGTAGAACTTTTTTTTTGCGTTTTTATTAATATGGGTTATGCACGCTTTAATGGTATGGAATTCATAACCAGCGTCAGCAAGCATCAATCATAGGAGGCTGTGATTATTTCATTTTGACCGTTCAAAACATCTAAAAAACCTCATTTTCTGTTGCAATGAAGAATATTGCACAGCCAGTAAAACGAACAAAATTCTTTGTTTAAAAAATGAATCGATTTTAATGTCATACTATATGCAAAATATGCATGAAATGGTCTGATGTTATGATAATCATTGTACCATGACTTATTTACTGGCATTAATAGATGATTATGGCTCCAACTCGAAGACAGAAAATTTGTTCCGAATTGTCTACAAATGTTTGCATCTAAACTACACATAATTGAAAGTACTGAATGGAAAAAAAGGGAATAAAGTAGTATCTAAATATCATATATAAAACATCTTATGAGTGATTTGTCAAAATAACGTATTTTGATTGAACTGTGCAATTCTCTATCATACACTGTTCATAAAACCTGAAGTTCTGGCATGCAGATTTTTTTTTCTAGATGATTTCAGGAGTATTTGTGAAAGTCTTGTTGAATGAACATATTCAAATATGTGAATGTAGAAGCCACTGTGGTCTGAGAAATTTTCACTTTACGAATGTTTTGATTTATTCAAGAAAATCTGAATCTCTTGAAGATCTCCAAATGAGCCGTCATTCATGTACATTTTTAAGCCCCGGAAAATTTAAATTTTTCACACTTTTCCCGTAACTTCCGTGATTATCGGGGACTGATGGGAATATTGAAAATTCACTAACCGGCTCAATAGTGTTGATCCAAGTGATATATACCGACCGCCAGTCTTAATGAGACTGCCGACGACAAACTTTGAAATATAATTCTACATAATAAGAAATCTCAATTTAATAATTGAAATTAAACTTAATTTTTACTTGATGTTTCGTACATTAACATGAATTCGTTTATCATAGTGAGATGATTTTCATCCTAGAAAGTCATTTGGGTTGACAATCGACTATTATTCAATATTCATTGATATTCCGGAATCATTTTAAAACATTTAACAAAGAACAAGATGTTGTTCATATTTCTGTGTTCCACTAGTCATATATTTTTTTTATGATCACTAACTTTTGAAACGGAAATATCTGATTTTTATTGAAAATTCGTCTACTAGTTTACTTGATTATCTAGAAAACTAATTGATGATAATGTTGTTCCTTGGAAGTAACGCAATGAAATTAAAAAATAACTGCAAAAATAATACAATTCTATGAAGTTAAGAAAATATAATTGCACCATTCGAAGTCAATACAACATACTGAAGTTTCATGGTTGAGAAAGAGTCGATATAAAATATATCCAACTGCAAATATTTGAACTGCTTATACTTTTAAAAAGTCGAATTTATGTTGGGTTTAATATTATGATTGAGAAATGTTCTCAATGGACGAGTTTCGTGTTCTGTGAAACTAGTGTTCGTAAGATTGACAAATTTGTCAAAGAACTTATGTTGCGAAAATAGTTCACCGTCTTTCGTTATTTCTTTTTTCTTCGGTGGTCTGTTCCAAATTGGAACCTATAATTTTTTTCTCTGCGTTGAAAGCTTTTTATGTATAATACCATCAACTTCACGAATATCTCAGTCCAGGATTTGGAATTCAGTGTAATGGAATTCACAAATAAGTTGTGTATGTATCACTGTGAGATACATGTTTGATATGTCCCTTTTGCTGTGCTCTATTTTTCTTTCTATTTTTCTTCATTTGATTTATCGATGTCTACTTCTTTCAGATGCATCAAGTATCGGCCAGTTCTATTCAATCATTGAAGAAAGCCAATATCGGCTTTTTGGCCTTGTGGTATTTCAAGTTACTTTTTAAATGTTCCATTTTGAACCGAAATATTTGGTTTTCCAACCAATGTTAAAAAAAAGTATTCCTGGAATTCACCCAATTGTAGACCAATAGCATGAGCCACGCACGCTGCATTTGAAGGAAGTGGACATGAAAATATCGAATGGATAAAATGAGAAAGAAAAATACAGTACAAGAAACGGGACGTTGGTAACATGTATCTCAAAGTGAAATATAACGATAGCAGATCAATACGTTCTTTATTATCAAAAAAGTTATATAGCCAAGCTTTGATGGAAGTTCACCCAATTCGAATGGAAAAGGATAAAAGTTATAGAACCTCAACCTACTCAGGCCAACTCACTTCAAATATTTCAGATTTTATGCACAACAAAGGTATAAATATTGTTTTTGAAACCAACCACAACTCAGACATGCGTATTAAGAATAACAAAGATAAAAGTTCAGTTTCAGAAAAATCGGGAGTGTATAAATCATCATGTGGGTCGTGTCCGATGTTTTATATAGGTCAAACTGAAAAAACGTTTAAGGTCCGCATAAAGGAACACAGCAATAGTTTCCAGAATGAAAAAATAGATTCCTCATATGCCACTCATTCAATCACAGAAGGACATGAGTTCAACGATGAATTCAAGCCCCTCCAATTCCAGAAGAAAGGTTTAAAACTATGGAAATAGACAAACTAAAACTCTCTCAATATCTTATGAATGATCAAACTGAACTGAATAATTTGTTCCAGGTGAGAAAAGTCAAATTTAATTACGGTACTTACGGAAATTCAATTTATTCATATAGTTGTGGAATTGGCGCGGTGGTAGTGCGCCCGACTCACGATCAGAAGATCGTGGGTTCAATTCCTACCTCGACCAGATATTTTTCTCGAGAGAATTTATCTGGTTGAAGCTGGGATGATTCTGCAACCGTGTTAGGAATCACACGTTAAAAGGTAAGA
>WOGP01000057.1:0-36599 GCA_015342065.1 Leptinotarsa undecemlineata
GTGTTAGTAATTATGTTGTAATTTTACGTTGTAAATAATTTACAATTTATATATGTCATATATGTGTATTTTATGTGACTTGTCCAGACACCATGGTGTACTTGTGATTAATAAATAAATAAAAAAATAAAATAAAAAAATACTATAATCTACTGTCAGATCAGATAATTGAGTTTATTGTGGTTTTAACTACCAGTAAAAAGATACATGCTCAAATTATGATTATTGGTTTTGAACGCTATAAGTGGACTGCTAAAAACATAAGGCTAAGGCTTAGTGACTTTTTTAAGCAGAGTTTGACATCAGCGCGCACAAATGTACAGACTGATAGACAAAAATTCTTAAATTAAAATTTTTAATTTAAGTAAACTCTGTAATTATTCTGTAACAGGTTGTTGAAAATCAATTCTTAGCTTACAATATTTCTACTTTTTCTACTGAAAATGACGACGTAAAGAGCCTTTCATTCAATAATTGATCAACGTTTTCCAATGGCAATCCAACCTTAAAACTGAATTTTGATTGCTATAAAAGCATTTTTGTATGACGTAAAATTTAAAGGGCAAGTTCGAAGTTTAAGTAACACTTCTACGGTGTATCAATTGTTATTTGTAATAAACAAGTGAACCTTATGTGTGATGATGAATATATCGGTTTTATTATTCATTTCTACATATTTCTGCGATAAGATAAATCATTAGGTAAATCTTTAATTTCAAATTGCTAAATGACCGACAATATCGGGAATTTGTCAAATATAAATTCACTTAATCTGTCAAGATAAAAGCTTCTTCCATTACTCCCATATCAAACATTCGATATATCATTTGACGGATATCAGAACGAGTTATTAAAAGTTACTGTTACTTAAATAACTTGCGAGAGGTTGAGATAATAATCTTTGTCTTTTTATGGGCTATTAATATATAGGAAAGTTATATAATGGAAGAGTCTGCCCAAACGTTCCGTAATAAATACAAGTTACAATGTGAAATATATACAGGGTGGACGCACACCACACACACATATAGTTTGTTGTCGTTTATGATGAAGGTATATACTCAATGAGATGTTTTATTATTTGGAATAAGAAATAAGTACGTCAGGAAAAGAACGCTATATAATAATAACAATAATAATAGTTTATTAATCGTTTGTTGGTACATTAGGTACATATGGTAAGTCAATATTATATTATAATTTGTTACACTAAAAATGAAAAAATAAAAAATAAACGAACATATGTATAAATAAATAAAATCTTTCAATTCGTACATATGAATTGGAGCGTCAGAATATATAAAAAACAAACAATCAATATCGTTTACCATTTTAAAACTTAAACAGTCATGTAAAATCTGTGTGTATCAAATTATCATTTATAAACTCTTGGTAACTATAATAACACTTTCTAAGTGAAACATTTTTAATTTTGTTTTGAAATACCTTATCATTGGCAATTTGTTTCAGCTGATTCCGTAACTTATTGTAAGAACTGATTGCGTTGTACCGTGGGGAGTTCTCATATAATGAGGTTCTGTGCTGTGGAATTCTTAAATCCATGCCGTGTATTATATTCGTGCTCAGATCCATTTGTCGCAAGAACCGATAAGTTATGTCTTGCGAACAAAACACATTTTAAAATAAATATATAATATAAATATAAATCTGTCAGACGTAATATGTTGAAATTATAAAAATAAAAAAATTCAGACATCAGAACAAAAATGTGTTGCTTTTGAACACGACAATTCGGTTTGTCACTTTCATAATGAATCTCCAGTGCGGCGCATTTAACCAGTTCTCTTCCTGTTACACCGTCCATTACAATTGTTTTGCGGAAGCATAATCTATTACATTTGCATAATTCGATTAATCTGATCATTTTCAACTACATTTTCACAGCTTATGTCAAACTTCCATTATCTTATTTACTGTTGTAAATAGATTAAACAAGAAACTGACCCTAATCAACAGAATTCAACATGATATATAAATGACAAGTATATGATTTCTGGTATAAGTATAGATGCAGAATGGAATAAATATATATGAGTTTCATCACATTTATGAAGTTTAGAAATAAAACTCAGATTTCAATTCTGAGTCAATGGAAGCTTTTATAAATTTGCATCTATAAATGGTGCATGCAGACATAGAAAAGTTACGAAATCCCTTTTATTGCTGTATTACCTACATTTCAGTACTGAAATAATACTTCGTTTGGCTACCCTGCTGCAATTGAATTGAATTTGGGACTTTTGAAAGGAAACACTGCCTTTTTCTAAATATTTTTTATTAATAATTTTTGAGTATTTCAAAAATTCGGAAGTCGAAAACACCAAATAACGTAAACTAAACAAAAGTTGGCAGTGAATGAAGGATAATAATTCTAATAGGTAGGAAGTTATCAAAAGAAACATGGAAGAGCATGAAAAAGATCTCAGGGATGTCCCAGATATGAACAAAAAGAATAATATCATCGAGAGTGGAGAAGCAATGGATCAAGTCATTACCACTGATGGAGAGGAGAGAATTCCCTCTCACAATGAATTCGAACCAGTACTGCTAACAAATAACTTGAACGCCGACGAATTAGATCCAGAAACTACTGCAAAATTACGAGGGGATGCGATAGGAGACACCTTATACAGCCAATCTTTTGTACTGAAAACTTTGCTGAAATTCTCAGACTTAAATTGGAACCAACAGTTTGAGGAAGACCTATGCTTTTTGTGGGATATGACTGCAGAGAAGAGTGTATGTGAATACTTGTGGGAATTGTCTTTCCCATCTGTAGCTTGTAGTGCAGTGGCGAAGTATACTGAGAACAGGTTCATTGAAATCGTGATTGGAACTCTTGCGAACGTGTTATCTGTCGGGTGTGATAAAACTATGACAAAGGAAGAGATTGGTGTTATTATTCAGGAGCTGGACTCCGATGATCATTTGGTTTTGATACAAGTAATGCGTTTCATATCTTCTGTAGCGTTTTCATCTTCAGAAACACCATTCATAGATGAGGAGGCCATGAATCGATTGTGTTTTGTTTTAAACAATTCCATCAACACTGAATTGTTATTGAAAACGTTGGAAACAACTGCTAAATTGACAATTGACTTCAAGTTGGACAAGAAATTTGTCAATTCAATTTTGTACGATGCTGTTTTGACAGCGTATTGTACCTTACTTGACAATGCCTATTTGGAGTTAGACACGAAAGAAGGCATCCTTGCCTGTAGGTACATGCTGGAAAATGTAACTAATATTTGTGGCTATATTGATCGTTTCGAAAATGCCACACTCAGATTGGATATCTCTGAAAACCTCGATGGGTTCCTGCAAGAAGCTACAAAAATTATTAAATACCTCAGTCAGGAAGAAAACTTATTGCCTGTGACTGATGACACTATTTTTTTCATGTCTGCATTTCAATATATCTTAGTTAACCTCAATGTGAATTATATTCCAGAAATTTTTATAGCAATTTCTAAGATCCTGTATATTGTATCGGAGATAAGAAATGAGGTTGAGAAACTTTTTGAGTCAACTTTAGAGTTGGAGTGTTTTCTTATCTCTCGCAGCACAAAGCAAAGAATTTTCAAAGACTTGAAACTTTTGTCTAAACATAAGAGAAAAACTGTTCTCAATGTAGTTTTGGAAAATGGTCCAAAATTTCATTTTGCGTTTGATTTGGAAGATTTAAAGGATGAAGTAACGTAAAGGATTATATAATAAATTCAGTGCTAATAATGGTTATTAGTTGTAATAAATTTCAAACTGAAATAAAAAATGTATTTATCAATAGTCTCATCAATTGAAAGTACCATTTTAAATAATGATTATATTTTATTAAGGAATTATTGTCGCTATCGACTAAAATTTCGACCATCTGATTATGAGATTTCTAAAAATTTCCTGATTAAATTCTAATGATGACCCCTAACAAAATTTAGGAACTACTCCACTGGAGATGTCGGATAGAGATGGTAAATACCAGTTCTTCTTCAACAGAAAAATATGGATTAGTTCAATCAACAGAAACGCGCTAAAGTTTCAAATTGACCAACAGATGAATCAATCGACTGTTGTCCCGTCGATAAACCTGATGATAATTTGGTAATTTCACAGACAACAATAATTGTGATATTTGGTTTGTTTCAAAAGTAACCATATATGGTTTGGTGGTTTTAAAATCCCTACTGTCTAACAGGTTAAATAATTCAGATATGCAAAACGGTTTCCTGAAAATTGGTGAACCAAACGTCAAAATATTAACCGAAGATTTTGTTTTGATGGGAAATGGTATATGGTTTTCAGTTTCTACTTCGAAAGTGATTTAGCCTTTGACTGACACAGTTGACATTGACCCAACCGTCTTGATGTAAAGGTAAACGACTATACAATTTTTTACGTAACCGCTGTTAAACATTTTAGTCAGTAGTGGTTGAGAAGTATTCATATTTGGAACATATCCTTACAATCCACCTTAGTTGAAAAAACCGCATCTCTCTTTGTACATTCATATGTTACTATGTCGTTCCGTGTTTCCTGTACCGCCCCGCATTCCGTGTCATTTGTCAGACCCTGACCTAACCTCAACATTAACAAAAATGTTCAAAACACTTTGTTGGAAAAGTTTGAATGAAATAAAATGTTTGCGTTATTTTTCTCTTGAAAAAAAATATGATGTTATCGTAGTCGGAGGTGGTCATGCGGGAAGCGAAGCATGCACTGCCGCCGCTCGAATGGGGGCTCAAACATTACTCGTCACACACAAGAAAGAAACAGTAGGTTGGTTGAAGTCACATTGAAAGAATTGTTTCTGGTAATATTGAAATGATATATTGTAGGCGAAATGTCTTGCAACCCTTCGTTCGGTGGTATCGGTAAAGGGCATTTGATGAGGGAAGTTGATGCTTTGGACGGAGTTTGTGGCAGAATTTGCGATATATCAGGAATACAATATAAGGTAGGTATTTTTTACCTTTTTGACTTATATTCCATAGTTTTTTTGTAGTTACTGAATACAAGGAAAGGACCAGCTGTTTGGGGATACCGTGCTCAAATCGACAGAAGTTTGTACAGACAAAATATGCAAAATGAGCTATTTCGCAATACTCCAAACCTAGATGTACTTGAAGCTCCTGTGGAAGACTTGATTGTGGAGAATCCAAGAGTTAATTCTAACAATCAGACTTGCATAGAATGCAAAGGAGTCATCCTAAGTGAGTACAGTGGGTACATATTCATATTACTGGGTAATTGTTAATTAGACTTTCATATGGGAAATCACAGTCTACATCAAGTCTCCTCTTTCCCCAAGTTTTTTTTTAGATATTGTTTTGCATAATCCATTAATTTTTAAGGTCCATATAATTTACTAGGTTATAATCGATTTTTAGGGGACGGAACAAAAATATCAGCCAAAAGTGTTGTGATAACAACAGGAACATTTTTGAAAGGTAGCATAAACCTTGGCCTGGAAGTTTTTCCAGCAGGCAGAATAGGGGACGAACCTTCCATAGGTGAGTTTTGGCATACAAAATCTTTGGTAATCCGTATCTTCATTTGTTCTGCTATAGGGTTAGCGAATACTCTAGAAAAGCTGAATTTGAGAATGGGGAGACTGAAAACTGGCACCCCACCTCGGTTGAGAAAAGCCACCATCAATTTTGATGTTTGCCTTGCTGCGGGAGGAGACAAGACGCCTCGTCCATTTTCTTTCATGAATAATAAAGTTTGGATAAATGTATGTACGTAATTTCAATGTCAAATTTGGTGTTTTGTGGTTGAATTTATTTTTGGGCCCCCTTAGTATCAAAAAGATGACATCAATGTATGTTCTAGCCAGAAGATCAACTGGATTGCCATTTAACTAAAACTACCCTGGCCATCGAAAAAATTGTGAAAGACAACCTACATTTGGACCGTCACGTCATTGAAGAAGTCACAGGGCCAAGATACTGCCCCAGCATAGAATCGAAAGTACTCAGATTTCCCGGAAGAGAGCACCAAGTGTGGCTTGAACCTGAAGGCTTTGATAGCGACATCATTTACCCAAACGGACTCTCTTGTACACTTCCCGAGGAGTACCAGTGGCAACTTATACGCAGCATTCCAGGTAAGTTGCGTTTTCCAATCGAAAAATATTGGTTTCTTTATGGATGTGTTTCTCGAAGGCCTCGAAAAAGCAAAACTAGTGAGGCCGGGGTATGGGGTGGAGTATGATTTCGTGGATCCAAGGGAACTGCAGCCTAGTTTGGAGGTGAAACGAGTCGAGGGTTTATTTTTGGCCGGACAAATAAATGGTACGACTGGATACGAAGAGGCTGCTGCACAAGGAATTCTTGCAGGAATTAACGCAGGTGCAAAGGTGAGGAATAGAATGTTGACTTCTTTGGGCCAACCTAGTGTAAAGATCACTAATTTATTACAAAATAGCAGTTTAGACACGGCCTATAAAACCAATATTACCTTAAGTATACATATGAAACATAGGAAAGACTAGAGTTTGGAGTAAGATAAATCAGGAGTTCATAAATTTTCTTGTGGATCATGACTCATGTTCAACATAGGTCAAACTGGAAGAACATTTGAACCATGTGTTAAAGAATATAGTGGATCTTCAGCAAACTTTAAATAAATGCATGATGATGAAGGATCACGTATTCTATTGATAAAGTGGATGTTTCTATATCTTCCAGGCTCTCGAAAGATCCTTCTTAACGGTAAGCAGAACGGAGGGCTACATAGGCGTCATGGTTGACGATTTGACCACTTTGGGTACCACAGAACCATACCGCATGTTCACCAGCAGGGCTGAGTTTCGTTTAACCCTAAGACCAGACAATGCTGACCAGAGATTAACCCCGAAAGGTTTTGCCGTGGGATGCGTGTCACAGGAAAGGTTCGACAAGACTCTCGAAGTTGAAAGACAGCTACGGGATGGAGTGGAGTTGCTGAAAAGTGTGTCGAAAACCACACAACAGTGGAGACATTTGCTGGGATTGCCTGAATCTAGAGGTTTACATAAAAGAAGGTACGTTGGCATGCATTTTAATGGGCCGCCGAGCTGATCCTCACTGCTCTTCCTTTTCAGCGCTTTCGACATGGTAGACAATCAAGGCATCACGATAACTAGACTAGCTGAAGCTGCTCCCGAACTGCTTTCACTCACTCACGATCCCTCCTTGGAGAACCGACTACACATCGAGGCGTTGTATCATGCTGCGGCTGCCGAACAACTGGAAGAGGTCCAGGAAGTCAGGAGAGACGAGGGGCTCACCATTCCCGATGATTTGGACTACAATTCGAATTCGCTCAATCTCAGCTTCGAAGAGAGGGAGAAGCTCCTAGCAGTTCAGCCTCAGACGGTGAGGTGATTCCTGAGCAAGTTCTCGGAGTGCTTGAATTTTGTTTTGTTTCAGATCGCAGCTGCTAGTAGGATACCAGGCGTGACGCCTTCTTCCGTTTTCAGGCTTCTCAGGTTCGTGAAGCAGAGGAGGGAAATACTGTCGGCAGTGTGAAGTGAAGACAGTTTCTTGTGATATTATTTTTACTAGTGAGATCTGTTGATATAAATGACAAACTTGTGGGAGGTGTTTTATTTCCGAGCTTCTTTTGGGGGAACAGATTCAAAACCGTATTTGAGAATTTGGCCAATGATTTGCTCTGCATAAATATTAGTTTTATTAATTTCTCATTAATATTTTTATTGTTCGGGTTTGGATGTTATTTTTATTTGTTCAGACTAAAACAGAACAATAAATATAGCGGTGACTGCTCTTCCCTTCAACGCAAAACTGAAAAATCATAAGGAAAAATGCAAACCATTATTTTTTCCCAAGGCCTAAGCTGTTTATTACGATTATTATTTATGAGAATTCGACTTATTTGAAATACAGAAGTTTTTTCAAACTCTACTAGACCAAAGCAAATTATAAAAAAATATGGTTCCCATTTGGTAGAAAAATTGCATTTGCACATTCACTGTGTATCTAAGAACGGGATAAAAATACACAATCTGACAACCCTGTCGGAATTTCATGCAGAAAACACTCTAGGCTTGTTCTGGTTCTCTGCCCGGACTGTTCTTAACAGTCACCCAACTGAATACTGAAAATTTTGTCGCGCTAATCTTTGAAGTCCACAACTGACTCACTGATTTTGGACGATTCGAAACGGTACTGAGAACCAGAACAAACCTTTTAGCTGTCTACTGCATCAACTTACCACTGACATCGTTGTCATGGTAAAATCAAACAACCATGTTTGTTTTACATTTTATTTTCAAATAACTGATTTTTATAAAAGAGTTTGAAGATGTCATCTCCTTCACCAGCGCCAGTTTTTAAAGAAACTGAAGGAGATGACAAAGATTCTCTTTTTTCTTCAGAAAAATCAGAAGGTGAGTCCTCCATTTACTATTCCATAAAACTGAAAAATTAATTTTGATGATTTAGTATTCAACATGCAGGATATTTTCAATAGTACTTACTTTGATATTAAAAATCATTAAACCTGGTACGTTTAAAATTGAATAATCGATTAAAATTATATGCAGTTTCTTGAAGTTCCAAACAAAAGTGTTTCAGATTGTATTTTTTTTTTAAAGTAAACTGCAGATTTAAAATAAACTTGTAGATATAAAATATTAGTAGAAAATTGACATCCGTTTTTCAAAAATAAAATGTAAAACTAATTTTATTTATTGGTAACCATGGCTACACCACCTTTTTCGCTAACTCCAGGACAAGATGTCTATGCACGGTGTAGCGACTTTACAATTTGAATTTTCAAGCAAATCTGTCTATTGGTGGATATATTTGCGTACTTGATTTCATTTACATGGGCCGCTTAAAAAGCCGCTAGTACCGTTCTTTAATATCGCTGTAAAAGGTGGATGGGGAGATAATTAAATGAACAGGGGTACCAACTAAAAAAAATCAACACTGCTGGAGATTATAGAAATTACCAGGGTTGTCAAACTTATAAATTCAAAAGTGGAGACCCGAAATATATAACCCTAAACGAGCAACTCAATTTATGTAGGTCCCCACTCTCGAATTTATAAGTTTGACAACTCCGCTAACTTCTGTAATCTCCAGAGTTTAATTATTATAATTGGCATCTTCACTAGATTACCGTTTCTCATAGATTTTTGTAATCACTGTAATAACAAATTCAGCTATTTAACACAATGCATGTGGTTCCCGACGTTTTTCTCATCACTGTATGGTTAGAGCTTCCTCAAAAAATAGTGACCAATATTTTTTTGGTATACAACTCAAAGTTATACATAAACTTCATATAACGGAAGAACATATAATAACTAAGTGACGAACAGAGTAAGCCCTCCTTATTGATGAATACCTTGTCATCGATGAAGCCTCGCAAAGAAAAGTCCATAAGGGGCAGGTCAGGTGAACGTGGTGACTTTTTCGCTACTGCACAAATATTGATGTTTTTTGGAGAAAAACTTCGGGAAACACATGTATTGTAATACATATCTGATAGTGTTATTACAGTGGCTACAACAATCTATGAAAAAACTATAGGTCTTGTGTAAGTTGAATATATTTTTAATACGTTTCATCACTTTTCTCTATTATTTTCAGTAGTTTGAATAAAGCTTCCGATACCACTTCCTAAACTGATATCAAAGTAATGCAGTTTTGAATGCAGAAAAAGGGAAATAAATAATTTCCAGTGACATTTGTCTGGAATGCATTATTGAAATGCATTCCACTAATGTGAGATATTTTGTTGTATAGATATTTCATTTGTTCACACCACGCGACAAATTTTCGTCTAAATACTTCAAATCGATAGATGAATAGTTTTTCATAATAAAGTGTTCGTCGAAGTAGTCATATTTGGATTTTTTTCATTCCCACTTAAATAGGAAATTGGAGTTTCCCCAAATCTTTCATTAATTTGTTTTTATTCGATAGCGAAAACTGATGTATCCGAATCCTCCGAACAAGAAGAAGAAGAAAAAGTAATAGAATATTCCAGTGAAGAATTAAACAGCTTTGTATCGTACATTAAAGAATTGACTACTCTCCATTTGTTATCGTCCGAAGATTGGACGGCCAAATGCGAAACAATGATCAGGTATATAACTGAAAGAAATCATTTTTTATTTTTATTATTTTATCACACTTTTATTAGCTTCACCTATATGTATGTATGTATGTTTGTTTGTAACTTTAAAAGCGTGTTTTTCAGTTTTTAAATTATATATATATTTTTTTGATCTAGTTACTGGTTGATGGACACCAGCAAGCCACTTCTCTGCATCTACTTTGACGAAGACGATCTCGTTTGTGATACTGAGGTACCAACGGGGCCCATTCAGGACGACCTCATGTACTTTTTGAGGCAGCCTAACTACAGATTCGAAGTCGACACTTTCTACGACAACATAATTTTCGGCACCGTCGACTACAACATTGAGGGGACGATGCTGGAAATTGTTAGAGATGTCTATGTTCCTTTGCTACTATCATCCCAAAATTGGCCAGACAGTATCCTTTTGAGAAACTTAAAACGTTTCACATTGTTTCATAAAGTCAATGCAACAAAATGAATATTTTCCTGACCTCCCGCCAAGGTGTGAAGAACGAGTTCTGCAACAACCTGCAGATTTTCCTTTCGAAATTAACCGACCTCCACTACAAGTTATCTGGACTCACCGTCCTGTACGTTCCCAGCGAGGTGTTGAGCATCCCTCTTGCTGGCGCTTCGAACGATAAAGAACTGGTGAAGAGACTAGAGGGAATGGTCGTTTTCTGGACGAAGCAGGTGCGAGTCGGTTTGCAAGATCAAGACCAAAACACTCCAGACGATTTGCTCTGCCCCAAGGACGAATACGAGTTTTGGAAATACCGATGTGAGTTTACTATGAAATGTACAGTTTTATGTAACGCCTAGGCTGAAAAGAAATAAAACGCTTATTTTTTGTTCGAAATTGGCTTTATTCGAAGTTCAATTCATTCAGTTTTGCCATTGTTTTGATTGACTCGTGACACGGTGCGTTGCCTTGATGAAACAAACGTTTTTTTCTTTGCCATTTGCGGCCGTTGCTTTGCAATTTCGGCCATCAAACGCTATATAATATTCACTGTTGATGGTATTACTATTCTCAAGATAGTCGATGGATATTACACCACGCACATCTCAAAATACCGAGGCTATAACCTTTCCAGCCGATTGATGTGCTCTTGGACGAGGTTACCAGTTGCTCTCCACCCAGATGATGATCTTTTTGATTCCAGAGTGTAGTGATGGATCAATGTTTCATCTATTGACACATATCGACGCAAACATTCCGGTTTGCTTGTGAGCTTCCTCATAGTCCAATGCTCATGCAATATAAAGCCAACATATTCTTTTGATATCTTCACAAAATCAGCTAACTCAAGTAACTTCACGTTTCAATCATTCATAAATGATTTTGTGGACTTTTTTTCATGTTCTCTGGTGTTACTGCCTCATTTTTACGTCCTCCCTATCTTCAGAACAAACTTGATATGTTTCCAAGGTCTCTCACACTTTACTTCCTATCGACGCAGTAGGATCTTATTTGATCTTTGTATATTTGAGTTGAATTTGAAATTTTAGACGAAAATTTGCTGGGCTTGAACTACCAACTGGAGAACGAAGGCATAAAGCACATCTGCAACATTTTGACGTCGATCCAGTCCACGTACGTGCGACAATTTCGTGTACTCGCTGACGAAATAACAAAAAACGTAGCCGAATCCAAATCGAACATCGAATATCTAAACGTCCTGGTAGCGCCTTGCGAAGAATTGTCGTCTGCCAAGTCTCCCGATGAATTTAAGAAGATGGTTCCGAAAATTTTCCATCTCATTCGGCACATCTGGATGAACAGCCCGTATTACAACACGACAGATAAAATCACGCAGCTGTGCAGGGCGCTCAGCAACCAAATCATATTGCAGTGCAGAGGTTATATCGACTTGGACGTTGTGTTTGTGAAGAAGCACACGAAGAAGGCTATCAAAATGTTCGAAACCTGCATAGACGCGATAACGGAGTACATCAAGACGTACGTGTTCGTGAGTATAAACATTGTCGGTGCTTGTTGAACTTTATAACCCATACTGTTGGTTTTAGATATCTAATAGTCACGACCAGTTTGGAGAGAGACCGTGGGATTTGGATCTGGCTCCGATATTCAACCACGTCGATTCGTTTATGCAACGCTGCAAAGATATGATCGAGATTTGCGAAGCGATGGTGGTTTTTGGACGTTTCGACGAAACCGAGAAAATACCTAAACCAAGGTTTGGCGGTTCGAAAGGACCTGACTTTGAAAAATGGGCGGAACGGGTTGAGAAAATGTTTAGAGAAAGCTTGGCAGATATCGAAAGGGTACGATTTTTCTTAATTATACATATTTTTTTATTGCTGAGCTCCCGATAGACTACATAATCCTTCAACATTCGTTGAATGTGACGAGGGCTAGAAAGAAATGACCAATTATACTAGAAAAAAACAAAAGTAAAGAGCAGGTCTTCAATGTTGTTATAGAGGGCCCTATGCACCGGTTTATCTTTGTGTAACCGCTAAAGAAAAGTGGTTTCTGCTGGCCAACTCGGTGACAGTTGTAGTCACCTTCATGTTTAACCTTGAAGAGAAATTACGCAGTTTCTGCGTTCTTATGGTGTGGATCATGTAGATTCTGACTCAGGACATGCCCTGAAGTTGTTTTTAATTCGATTTTAGACGGATATACAATAAATATCAACTTCTCCAGTACATACCTCTGTGGAATATTTATTAAATTGAAGAGAACAAGATCCGGGCTAGGAGGTCGAATGATACCTGAAGTATCAAACTTTCAATCTGGTACTACGACAGTTAACAGTGATATGTGCGTTGACTGCGAGGCGAAAGTTATATATCGAAGTCTCAGCAAGGAACGATCGTTCGTTGATACTTTAGTTTCCATTCCACCACGGTCTACTATCACAGATTTTGTTTTCCTTAATCCTGACTCCGGCCGTGTTTTTCATTCGTTTAAGGTGAAGCAAAGAATACTCGATGTTCAAATCGCCGATTGGTACGACGACATTTTGAAATTCAAAACGAGGATGAAAGACGTGGAAGTAGTGGTGGAGAACTTGACCAATGCGGTTTTTGATAGCGTCGCGAATATTGAAGAAGGTATCGAATCGCTAGCTGCTCTCCACAACTTTACCAAGAGGAGAACCCTGGTTTCCCTGATCGAGGGGAAAACTTTACTGGTACTCAGTTGCGACAGTCGAATGTTCTAGTATTATATAAACACTTTATAGGTGTACAAGATGTTCAGGCAGGCGATATTGGACGCAAAGCAGGATATGCAGACAGAGGCTGAAGTTTATCCTACTCTGATGTCATATTTTTCAGGAAGAGCACATATGATAAACATGAAGAAGAACATGTTGCAAAACTTGAAACAGGTAGAATATTAACTATTTCATATATTTTAGATATTTTTGTTGTTCTGATTTCAATTCCTGATGTAAATTAATGACAAATTCGTGATTTTTTTCAGATGTTTGATGATGCCGGTTGGATGATGCCTTGTAGTATTTCGAGAGAAGTTTTCGCGCAGTACGAAAAGTTGGTATCGTCAGTGAACGATTACATTTTCAACCTCTTCCGAAAGTGGGTCGATAGCATCGGAGAAGACATAAACGCTAGAATAAACAGACCGCTGATGTGTAAAAGCTTAACAAAACCTGGACTTTTGGAATGCAACATCGACAGGTACGTAGAATATTGCGTATTATATAGTTTGCAGGTTCAATATTTTTGATTGCTTGAAGGTCTCTGTTGGAAATCTTCCACGAGGCGAATTACTGGGAGTCTCTGAACTACGAAATACCCATGTACGTTAAATCTGTTTACCAGCGAGCGGAGTCTATAAAGTTCGTCTACGAGTGTGTCTTGAACGTCGTACTAGATTACAACAAAATCATTTCCTCCTTATCAGACGATGAACGATTATTGTTTAAACCGTTGATTACGACGGTGGAGAAGAAAATCTCGCCAGGTCTCAGCAAACTTACATGGGGCACTGATATTGGAGATGAATATATAGCAGATTGCAGCAATATTACCGCAGAGGTGAGCTGTATATTATCAGCACAATAATTTTTTCATTTTGGCGCCCTCTCGCGGGAAAAACAATGTCATCAAATAACTCTAGAAATGCTGGAAAATGTCAGACTAACGTTTAGACACGAGCACTCTTCCCAAACACCAGAACTGCAACATTCCTTTTGACGCACGTTTCATCAATGAAGTGGACGTCTTCAGTGGATGAAGTGGACTGCATCTTCTGAAGACGCGTGTCGACAAGAGTGTGACAGTTCTGATGTTTGCGAATAACGCTTGTTTTGGATTCATTCTACGTCATAGGTTCCAGTTGTGACTTTTATTAGATTGATATCATTGAAATTATGCAAGGTTTTCATTATTAGGAGTTTATATAATGCGCATTTTCAAAATTTTTGTTATCCATTTATGACTTTCACATGGGATACCAAATGACAAAATACGTAGTGAACAGCACAAGGATTTTTTTTATTAACTTACTTTTATAATGTTGTCATACTCACTACTTTTTGTGTTCAAATTCTGGGGGTGGTTGTCCCCAAGGGGGGGGAAAGAGTTATGTCAATTCAAATTATGATAGAAATATGTCCCCCTTCAGTTGAAAATCAACCTTTTTTGTATTTTTAACTCAACAAAGGTATGTGTTATGAAGATATTCGATTTTTTAAAGAAAATAAATGATCAGTCAGTAATAATAATACTATAGAAAAAACAAGAGAGACATTTTCTTGAAATTATCTGTCATTAATAATACCGTTTTTGGAAAAACTATATAAAATTTCGGATAACGATGAAACATTTTGATGGTGATGTAATATAGATAGAATTTCAATATTTGTCAAAAAAAATTAATTTAGCCAAATTACTTTTTCCCCACCCAAAAGTGTAAAAACACTCGATGAACGTTTATCACCCAATTGATGTATATTCATATAAGACAAATGACATATGTTGATTTTAGCTTCAAGCTTTCGTAGATGACTACAAGAGTTGTAATCTACAGATTGTTTCGATATGCGAAAAAATATGTGACACTCCCTTGATCAACATTCGTCCAAACTATGCCTTCGAAATTGAGGAGTTGGTCAGTGATTTGACAAGAAATATGCAAGAAGTCTTATATACGCTCATCACCTGGTACCAGGAGATTATACAGTTTGTTTTATTGGTTTTTGAAGGTTTTGAATCAAATATGGGGACTGTAAGTTCAACACCGATTTATTTCGATTTATTTATTCTTTATATTTTGAAAATCTGTTTTCATGATTTCTGCATATATAAACATGTTTCTTGGAATAACAATAAACACAATAGTATACATGGATTTTCTTGTTATAGATGGCGAACCAGTGGATAAAATATATTAATAATTTTGATCGGCTCATGGAAGAGGCGCTGAAAATTTGTTGCAAGAATTCTTTGGAGTTTATGTACGAAGCTTTGCATGGCGATGGCACTACAGAACCTAATCCACTGATAAAATTAACCGCTAATTTGACAGATAATAGGGTCAGTAATCGAATCTAAGAATATTAGTAAGGATTCATGACCAATGATTTGATTATTTGTAGATAAAATTCAAACCTTCTCTGGTGGAAGTGGCTACGGTTATTTCCAATATTCATCATAGCCTAGTTGAGGCCTTAACGGCATTACCTAGACTCAATGACAAGTTTCACGTGTCCGATACAAGTTTTAAGCCTTACAGTGAGATAATAGCCGAAGATTTGCAGTGTCAGCTTTTGCAGACGAAGCTGAATCAAGGTAAGTCTCACAATTGAACAACTAAACGTAAGTTCAGTTGTTTTCTTACATCGTCTGTTCCAGAGGTGAGAGTGAATGTCGAAAAAATTAAAGTATACATGCAAACTTGGGAACCATTTCGCGATTTGTGGGAGGTGGACAAGTTGAAGTTCATAGCAAGATATGAAAGGGAACACCCTAGCGCTCTTCTGTTCGATTCCAATATAGGCCGCTACACTGAAATGGCAAACAACGTCCAAATCCAAGAGACCGTCTCTGCTGTACACTTTATGCAAATAAACTGCTCAGAACTGAAACGCGCAATTGTCGATCACTGTATCGAATGGCAAGAAAAATTGTGCGATCTACTGTTCAAAATGACCGAAGTGAATCTTCGAGAACTTTATGATTACATTAAGATGTATAGTGAAGAGTAAGTGTAAAAGGGAAACGACACCGTAACATGCCTATGGGAAAAGTGGTTTCCATTAATTTGGCCCGCCCACGTTAATATAGTTACGCCGAGATACGTAACATATAGAAAATTCAACCAAGTAACCGGAAACCACTTTTCCGGCAGCCGTGTTGTACATTCGCCATTAAAATGGGCCCAAGAATGTACTTTATGTCGTACAGTTCTCACTTTCTTTATTTGTAGAATAATGCGGGCACCTTTGACACTAGACGAGATGCAGTACTCTATAGTACTTTTCGATCAATTGAAGAAAGACGTTCCGTATCGAGAAGAGCAGTTTCCTTTAATGCGAGATCAGATTTTGACGTTGGATAAATATTCTGTGCCCATTCCGGACGCTGTGAGGAATTTGGAGAAAAATATACCTACGGAATGGGCGATTTATCTGGAACTGCTAGAACAGGCCGATAAAATGTTGGAATACTCCAAGGTACTGATCAAGGAGATAAAGAAGTGAATACATCGTCTCGTTTCCTTGTTCCTTTCCTTCAACCCATTACGTTTTTGTTTGTTTTTTTTGTGTGTTGTCCTTGATTTACAATTATTTTATTATTTTGGTTTGATTCAACATCAAGATTGCAATGCACAAATTTATTTACAAATATGTTTACTCTTTTTCTCTCTCTCTCTCCGTCTCTCTCTCTCTCTGCCTCGCAATTAACAAATACAAAGAGATCTTTTCCATCTGTATCTGTTTCTGAATCATTCATCATTTCAGAAGATACTTTATCAATTAAAATATTCATTTTTGGTGTTAGAGGTGTAAATATTCTTTACTTTTTCTGACTGCGGCCTGAATAGTTCATTGTGTTCAGGTTACTACAGTTTTCTACATATAATTCATCGAAATGTGATTTTAATGTCATTATCGTTTGCTCTCCTGAAAATTTCCTTATTCCCATTCATCTTTCATCGTTCAGGGAAGGTATTTGTATAAATAGAAGTAGTACTGACCGAATACCACGTCGTTTTTTAGGAACGTTTCAAAATGGAATTACTGGAACAAGCCGAAGTTTCCAGAAAGGAGACCAGGGACTTACTGAACCAGTTCCTTAAGGAAGGACCTTTCACATCTGAATTCACGGCCTTGGAAGCTATGCGCTATTTGAGCAATATGAGAAACCAACTTTTGGAAATGAAACAAAGAGATGAAATTTTGAGAAATGATTTGGGAATTTTCGGACTGAGTTTTCCGGAATCTGTTGATTTGTCCAGACTCGAAGGGGTGAGTTTAATTTTTAGGCTATGTTCTGTCGAACATACCGACATGCGTACGAACAAAGATGGAGAGCATTCATTTTGTATTTTAGGAATTGACGGCACTTGAACTGATTTGGCAGTTGGTTCACGAATGGGATCAAGCTTGGGAGAAATATAAATCTGGTGAGTTTTGGACGATAGAAACAACAGAGATGGAAGAAACGGCCCAGACGTTGTTTAGGAAATTGACGAGACTTGCGAGAGAACTGAAGGATAAAGGGTAGGTTGTGTTTCCATAAATTTCAGTCCATATTTGTTGATCATGATATGTAGGTACACCTAGATAACACGCTTGTTGAATTTGTGATAATTGCTTTTGTAGTCCCAAAATAATTCTCTTCCAGCTGGTCTATCGTCGAAGACACCCGACAGAGAGTGGACGCATTCAGACGTATGCTTCCTCTACTGGGCGATCTGAAAAACCCTGCAATGCGATCAAGACACTGGGACAAAGTCAGAGCGGCGGTGGAAGTCGATTTTGACGAAAATTCTACGGATTTCAACTTGGAAGCTATCTACGCCATGGAGTTGCATAAACACACCGAAGAAATCAACGAAATTTCCAACGCAGCTACGATGGAGCTGCAGATCGAGAAAGGGCTCAAGGCCATCGCAGAAATTTGGAAGACTATGAAATTCGAGATCATCTCTTATAAGGAGAGGTCCGTCTACAGGATCAAAAACGTCGACGATTGCTTCCAGGCGTTGGAGGAGAACATGATGCAGCTGTCGGTGATGAAGAGTACTCGGTTCGTCGAACCTTTCACCGTAGAAGTTGACCACTGGGAGAGGACGTTGTCCTATATTATGGAAACGCTAGAGATGGCGCTGCAAGTGCAGAGGCAGTGGCTTTATTTGGAGGTAAAGTGACATATGTGAAGGATAAAGTTTCGTTGGTTCAACTTCCATAAATAGGAAAGAACATGTTCATTCAGATGTTTATAAACAGAAATGTCTAACACAATAACCGCTGGATTTCAGAATATATTCTTCGGTGAAGACATCCGTAAGCAGCTGCCCAAGGAAACGGAAGACTTCGACAACATCACGGATGAGTGGCGAGAAATCACGACGCGATTATTTTTCGCCAAGTCCGCCCTTTTGGCCACCCACTATAGGCTGCCTCCGTTCCTCTTCAACAGACTGAACAGGATGAACGATAAGCTGGACATTATGCAAAGAGCCCTGGAAAGGTATCTCGAAAATAAGCGGCACATATTTCCAAGATTTTACTTCATATCCAACGACGATATGCTCGAAATCCTCGGCAATTCGAAGAAGCCGGAGGCGGTACAGACGCACCTGAAGAAGCTCTTCGACAACCTCAACAAGATGAAGGTTCAGAAGAACATGGGTGTAAACAAACTGGAGGCGGCTGGAATGTTCTCAGATGACGGCGAGTACATGGAGTTTGTGCGGCCGTTTTACCTGGAGGGGCCGTCGGAGATGTGGCTGTTGCAGCTGGAGGCGGCGATGCAATTGGTTCTTAGGACGGCATTCAAGCCGTGCAGGGGTGAACTCAAGAAGATGCTCAACAAGCGCGACAAGTGGCTGATGGCGAACTGCGGACAGTTGTGTAACGCATGCAGCTTGGTGAGTGGTGGGATGTGGTTTTTACGACTAGTTGAATACACATCTTAGGATGGTTGAAAAAATTACATTCTTCATCAACAGATTCAATGGACTACAGATTGCACACGAGCACTCGTCCATGCCAAGATAATGGAAAGTAAAAAACCCCTGAAACGCTTGAGGAAAAAACAGAACCAAGTTTTGGGTAAATTGTCAGAACTGAGTAGGAAGGAACTCACCAAACTTCAGCGGCTCAAGGCTAACGCTCTCATCACCATCGAGATACATTCCAGAGATGTCATCGATCGACTTTATAAAGCCAGTGAGTAAAAGTGATTTTCCTGAAAAAAAAAAAACGAAGTGATTTTGGTATCCCACTTCTGCTACCAAATAATTTTTTCAATGCACCGTCTTTTTATAGATTGCAGGGACACTAACGCCTTCGAGTGGTTTTCGCAGTTGAGATTTTATTGGGACAGGGACACGGACGACTGCGTCATCAAACAAACAAATACTTGCTTTAAATACGGTTACGAGTATAATGGGAATTCCGGAAGACTCGTTATAACGCCATTGACGGACAGGTAATGAACTTTTATAAGGATTCGTGAAAGAATTATGTTTGACCGTATTTTGTTATAATTTCCAGATGTTACATAACTTTGACTACCGCCCTTCATCTCTACAGAGGGGGAAGCCCCAAGGGACCTGCCGGAACGGGAAAAACCGAAACGGTTAAAGACCTCGGGAAAGCGATGGGCATGTGGGTGATAGTGAACAATTGTTCCGAGGGATTGGACTACAAGAGTTTAGGGAAGTGTTTTTCTGGGCTGGCCCAAACGGGTGCTTGGGGGTGTTTTGATGAATTCAATAGAATCAACATTGAAGTTTTGTCCGTGGTCGCTCAGCAGATTTTGTGTATCCTGTCCGCTATCGCACAGAAGTTGAAGAGATTCACTTTCGAAGGTAGGTTTAACATTGTTCGAAATATTAACCAATGGAAGTGTGTTTGGATTTTTATTTAATGATGAATACTATGACAGACTTTTGATAGATACTTTTTTGTAGGTTACGAGATTAATTTGAGGTCAACTTGTGGTATATTTATCACGATGAATCCAGGTTATGCTGGCAGAACTGAATTGCCAGACAATTTGAAGTCCATGTTTCGACCGATTTCTATGATGGTGCCCGACAGTGGTATCATTGCTGAAAACGTTCTCTTCAGCGATGGTTTTCAGAATACTAAGTCGTTAGCTAAAAAGGTGAGAAAAACGTTGGTATCGATAGAACTTTGTATTACAGTTTCGTACCGCGACGATTGTTATTGCAGTGTAACCAAAAATGCATACAATAATTGTTGATCTTATTGCGAAAAGATAAAATTTTCCACCAAATTGTATACAAGAGGTTTGTGAGTAGGTTCTTTGTTGTGTACGAGTAAATATAGTCAAAGTCAAAACTTGTTATGATTTTTTGAATTTCCTAGGTCTTCACACTCTACCGCCTAGCTGTCCAACAATTGAGCAAACAGGACCACTACGACTTCGGCCTGAGGTCTATGGTAGCGTTGTTACGATACGCTGGAAGTAAGAGACGTCAGATGCCGCACGTACCGGAAGAACAAGTCGTTTATTTGGCCATGCGAGACATGAACATCGCGAGACTAACCGCCAACGATCTTCCTTTGTTCAATGGGATAATGTCGGACATTTTCCCCGGAGTAGTCATTCCCATAGTCGACTACATCGACATGAATTTCGCGATAACGGAGTACATGGAGGAGAATAATTTACAGGTGCGTATCATGAGCGGGATTGGTAAGAATATAAATTATTTCTCCGACGTATTCTCTGAAATCCACTGTCCGACTACAACAAACAATACATGATTTTCATTCAATATAATTTTTCAATTATTTACGGCACTGCTTCTGATGATGTCACGCACACTCGTTCTCTCTCGATGAATCTTGTTTCCGAACACCAGGAAACTTCATCATTGCAATTTGCGTTACCAAACTTTCCTGATATTCGAACTTTGTTTATCTGATATGGGTAATTGTTGGTCCAATGGAGAGAAAAGTTCGTACGTATCGCCGATGGGCATTATTAGTGGTAGTTTTCAGCAATGCCTTCTTACCTCGTTAATATGAAACCCTATGTTCTATGTTGTATGCAATCGATATTTATAGTGTAATAAATTAAATTTATTTCCAACGATATTTCACTATCACAAACTAATTTATTTACACTTAGCAACTAACGCTTAATTTATTTCAAAATTATTCGAATTCCTTGTTTAACCGCTCGGTTCACTCAATTGCCCTCTCAGGACGAGAAGCCGGCCTTTTATATCGGTACAATTCCATCGTATAATTCTGTAGTCTGTTCAGTATTCGCCTAGACTTTTCACGGCGGTTTCAGACTGCATTCTTTCGCGGTGAGTCATGTATTTATTCGATGAATTGGCTGGCGTATGGGCCAGGGGTGGCTTCAGATTTGTTACAATGGAGAGAGTAGTGCGGTATCGACTCTATGGCTTCATGAACGATATTTGGGTTTAGAACTTCACTTTTCTGCCATTGTTGCTATTTTCCGACATTCCAGCCCATCCCGATTGCCCTGACGAAGATCATCCAGTTGTATGAGACGAAGAATTCGAGACATTCCGTGATGATTTTGGGTAAGACTTGTACGGCGAAATCTGTGACTTGGAAGGTGTTGCAAGGCGCGATGGGTAAGTTGAAGCTGCTCAACAAACCGGGCTTCAACAACGTCCAGGTGTTTCCTCTGAATCCCAAAGCGCTAAACTTGGCAGAGTTGTACGGAGAGTATAACCTGAGTACAAACGAGTGGTTGGACGGGGTTATCAGTGCGGTGATGAGGCAGACTTGCTCAGGTATGTAACGTGTAACTTAGTTGATATATGAGTTCTGTGGACAAACGTAAACAAACCATATGGTACTTCTAGATGAATCTCCTGATCAGAAATGGATACTTTTCGACGGGCCAGTCGACGCAGTCTGGATAGAGAACATGAACAGCGTCATGGACGACAACAAAGTCCTGACATTGATAAACAGCGACAGGATAACAATGCCGGAGCAGGTTTCCCTTCTCTTCGAAGTCGGCGACTTGGCTGTTGCCTCGCCGGCTACTGTCAGCAGGTGCGGGATGGTATACAATGATTACAAGGACTGGGGATGGTCGCCTTATGTTGATTCATGGATCAATAGCAAGAAAAAGCTTGGAGAAACGTTTACGACAAAGGTATGCCACGCATGTGTGAGAACAGGTAATATAATTTGTGTTCATTGCAGATGATGAATTTGTTCACTACTTATTTAACGCCGATATTGGAATTTAAACGACTCAATTGCCAAGAGAATCTCGAGTGTGCGGAACTCAATTTGGTTATATCTTTGTGTAAGCTGTTGGATATTTACGCTACGAAGCAATACGGTCTAGATCCTGCCAAGGAGGAGTTTGAAGACATAGCGAAAAATTGGTTTCTATTCTGGTGAGTTTGTTCGTTTTAGTTTCGTGCTGCCAGACTAGTTCGAAATGTATCTTTTTAGCTTGATTTGGTCCGTATGCTGTACCACCAACGAGGAAGGGAGAAAGAAATTGGACGTTTTCATAAGAGAAAAGGAAGGCGTTTTTCCGATTAAGGACACTATTTACGAATATTTTGTCGATCATCAAAATAACTGCTTCGCTCCTTGGTCGGAGAAACTGCCATATGGTTGGAAATACGAAGCTGGGTGAGCACGAAGTTTATTTGAATTATTAGACTATTGATCGGGGAAACGTGATGTTTCACAAAGAAAATTTCTGGAGCCACTAAGATTCATAATGTATAACTCTTATTTTTAGGAGCCCTTTTTATAAAATCACAGTCCCAACGGTAGATACTGTTCGATACGAGTTTCTTGTGGGTTCCCTCTTGGCCAACGGTTTTCCAGCGATGTTAACTGGACCTGTGGGTACCGGTAAAACGTCAACGGCGCAAGCAGCTCTTTCGAGTCTCGATCAAGAAAAGTACACCGTCTTAAACATTAATATGTCGGCTCAGACTTCGTCTCAGAACGTTCAAGATGCCGTTGAAAGCCGCGTGGAAAAACGTACCAAGGGTAGGTTCGCTCCTACCGGTGGAAAAACGATGATCGTTTTCATGGATGACTTGAATATGCCAGCGAAAGAAACGTACGGTTCTCAACCTCCGTTGGAATTGCTGAGGTTGTGGATTGATTACGGTTTTTGGTTCGACAGACAGAAACAGACACGGAAATATATACAGGTGAATATTTATCACGGTAACAAGCGTTTCAATAAAGAAAATCTCACTAGCGGCACTGAATAAATTACTAAGTGAAAAATTAATAACAACACTTTACTTCTACAGAAAACTATTACAATTTATGTAAGGAGAATATAATATATATCAACTTCAACTAACTAAGTAACAAAAGAGGTTATCATTGAATGGTTGAGTTAAAAATAAAGAAACTATATGTTTTTTATTATCTTAAAACATCCTATATACATGTAGACTATCGAATGAAACATCTGAACGTTTTATCCTTTCGAAGTTTTTGATGTTTGTCTGATTATATAAAGTTTAGAAGCGCTAAATATTTTTCCAATCGATTCCAATTTTTAATTGAAACTTCATGAAGTGAAATTAATTTGATTGAATGAATGTTAATAATTTGAATTTAGGTAAGGATGACAAATCAATTTGTTTTTTAAATGTATACGAGTTGTTTGTTGACTTCTAATAGTTTAGCTAGAAAATACATTTTATAATTTTATTTTGAAGGTTTTGAATAGGTTTCAATAATTTTGTTTTCATACCCGCATTGATGATATACTTCGTTCAGTTTTTCGTCGATTTCAAAGCCTCAATGAATTTGTTATCGTAAAAATTGTTCCATAATTCTTCTAGCCTATCTACTACTAGCATTGATGATATGGGTCCCTCATGTTTTCGTCGATTTCACAGCGTGCATATTTGGGGCTCAATAATGAAATTGTTTCGATGAAATTTTGATTCAGTCTATTCCATCATTTTTTCGACGATTTCAAATACATACACATTTTGGGCTCAGTAATGAATGTGTTTTTGTCCCACAACTCCTCTTGACCATCTACTACATGCAAGGATAATATACCATATAAATTTTTGCCGATTTCAGAGCATGCATATTTTGGGCTCGATGGGTCCACCCGGGGGAGGCAGAAACGTCATCACGGATCGCCTTTTAAGTAGATTCAACGTCATAAACATGACGTTTCCCGAAGACGAAACCATATCGAGAATATTCGGCACGATGTTAAGTCAACACCTTGCTTCGAATTTCCCCGAAGATGTGAAATTAGTGGGAAGACAGATTACTGAAGCTACTATTGATCTGTATAAAAACGTTATTGTGAAGATGCTGCCGACTCCCACGAAGATACATTACCTTTTCAATTTGCGGGATATCTCCAAGATATTTCAAGGGATGTTGAGGTGTCACCAAGATTTTCAGAACGACAAGGGAACGCTACTCAAGCTCTGGATCCACGAGTGTTTCCGAGTGTTTTACGACAGGCTAATTGATGAAAGGTTGGTTCTGAAACAATTTAGTGAATAGTAGTAAATTCGTTACTGGCACGATTTTTTTTCTGTGATTCAAAAATACAACTTATATTCCAATGAATAGAGAAGTGGTTACTCACAAAAGGTCCGGTAGTTCTGAGCTTTTGATATGTCTAGCAACGCTTTGTAGATTGAGGTTCATGTACAATTGAATGAAAACAAATAAACATGGAATGTTTTTAGCGACCAAGAATGGTTCATCTCACAAATGAATGATCAGCTTGGAAGACATTTCGAAGTGACCCTGCACAGTTTGTGCCCCAAAAACGAGATATCAGTCTACGCAGACTTCGTGAACCCCTGGGGCATATACGAGGAGCACTCCGACATCGCGGTCGTCAGGAAGTACTTGGACGAACAGATGGACGAGTACAACGCCTCTCCCGGCGTAGTCAGGATGGATTTGGTACTGTTCAAGGACGCCATCGAGCACATCTGTCGCATAGTCAGGGTCATTTCGCAACCCAGAGGGAATATGCTCTTGGTCGGAATAGGTGAGTAATTAGCTAAAAATTTTAAAAGGTTTTGATGATAGATCAAAATACCCATCAACTGCCGACATCACTTCTTCGTATTTCTACTTCGGAAAAGAAAGAAGGGTTATCATTCTGTGCTCATGTGGTTTCCGTTAATTGTTTTCCAGGGGGTAGCGGCAGACAATCTTTTTCGCGAGTCGCGGCCTATATTTGCGAGTACAATTCTTATCAAATATCCGTGACGAAGAGCTACAGAGTTCCAGAATTCAAAGAAGACTTGAAAACGTTATATAGCTTGACAGGTGTTGAAGGAAAAGCTACAGCTTTCATCTTCAATGATACTCAGATCACTGACGAAGGCTTCCTGGAAATTGTGAACAACATGCTGAGCAGCGGTGAAGTGGCCAACCTGTACAAACCGGACGAGTTTGAAGACGTAAGGAAATATTTCTGTTGAATGGTAAAGGTTCGGAGTTTCATTGTTAAGTGCTAACGTGAACGATTTTTCTTGTGAATATTCCGCGGATGCTCCGCTTAGGTTTATGGAAAACCTCCATTTACCGCATTACAACAAACCATTATTTTGTGTCGTTGCCTGCCGATTGTCCTCAACATCAAGAGGTCTCTTCATCTACCTTCCAGCAGGCACGAAGACTCATTAGAATCTGAATCACCACGGAACTTGGGGCGCCAAATAATCTCGAAACTTATCTTGATACAGTCCACTTATTGAACCACTCAAGGATAAGCGAAAAGGGTTAAATAGGGGAAATGTTGATGATATGTAAACAAAAATAACCCAAATAAATTATTGAATGAATAAATGAAAAGAAATAATGAAAATAAAAAACTAGAAAAAGATTTTAGACCAAGCTTGCGAGTAATAGCTGGTCTATTTATATCTCAAGTGGATGCTTTCACTTCTAGCTACTCTCTTCTTTGATTATTTCTCATTCCATACGAACCTGACTGGAAAAGCACCTCCTTTGACCTTTTTTTAAACCAGTGTTCCTTCCTATGGATGATTTCAGCTTCGCGCCACATGGGTTGGTGGGTCGAAATTTGCTCCACTATCCCCGATTAGCTAGTTTCTCCTTGCTGGGCATTTGTATTGTGCTCAGGTAAAAAATTGAAGGAAAGTTGCATCGATAACCACTTCCAACATCTTACATCAGCAATAAAAATGTTTAATAAGAGATAACACGAAGATTGGACGAGACATTCTTCACGGAAAAAAAGAAAAATCATGTGCGAATACAGTGAATGAACCCTCTTGTCAATAGTTGTAATGTGGTTGCTGTGAAATATATCAGAGATATATTGGCCAATGAAGAAGCTCACAAGAATTAAGCCCCGATGGCACCTCCAACGTATGGAACCATAGAGGAAAGGAACTGGACATTGGACAGCACCTAAACACCTCCAAAGTAGAGGAATGGAATTGGGCATTGGACAGCACCAACACCTCCAAAGTATGGCACCATAGAAGAAAGGAACTGGACATTGGACAGCACCTCAACACCTCCAAAGTAGAGGAATGGAACTGGACATTGGACAGCACCTCAACACCTCCAAATTATGGAACCATAGGGGAAAGGAACTGGACATTGGACATCACCTCAACAACTCCAAACTAGAGGAATGGAACTGGACATTGGACATCATCATCTCAACACCTCCAAAGTATGGCACCATAGAAGAAAGGAACTGGACATTGGACAGCACCTCAACAACTCCAAACTAGAGGAATGGAACTGGACATCATCACCTCAATACCACCAAAGTACAGGAATGGAACTGGACACTGGACAGCACCTCAACACCTCCAAAGTATGGAACCATAGAGGAAAGGAACTGGACATTGGACATCACCTCAACGCCGTGTGGCATTCCATAACATTGACAATCTAGAAGGAATCCCTCAATGAATTTCCGTTTCTAGACGTGATGGTGAAAAGGATCGATAACAAAAGAATCGTGAATTGATCGTGCGTTCAGGTTATGTGATACGAAGAAAAGTCCGGACTGAGAGGAGTCATATTATGGTTATGGTTACTCTTGTTGAAACATACCCTGACCAAAAGACAAAAAGAAGTCGGGAGAACCAGAAGACTATCGGAGAGTAGAAGAGGAATTAGTTTCAACATAAGAACCTGCTTCAGATCCGGGAATACCATCCCTAGAAGCCTCACAAAAACGAAGCCAAGTTGACTGTTGACTTGGCTTGGTTGGTTTGCTTTTATACAATGAAACTCCAAACCTCTATCATTTACCAAGACACCACTTCCATACAAATATTTATGCTATCGTCCGGTCTCTCTCGAATATTTTTTTACAGATCAAAAGTAGATTGGATTCGGAAGCGACGAAAGCCGGGATCATCCGCACTAACGAAGCAATGAATGAGTTTCTGATAAGCCGCGTGAGGGCGCGTTTGCACATCGTCCTCTGCATGAGTCCGATAGGAGACGCTTTCAGAAATCGGTTGAGACAGTATCCGGCATTGGTGAATTGCACGACAATCGATTGGTTCAGCGAATGGCCGAAAGAGGCGCTTCTAGAAGTCGCCAATAAATATATTTCCGATGTTAACTTCGTGCAAACCATCACGGGGGAGGAAGCGGTGAGTTTACAAGTTTTTTATGCTTACAATTAGACTGAGCAGTTTTTTTTTGGTTTGTAGAAAAAAAGAAGGGAATCTGCAATAGTGTCTACTCAAGATCGAATCAGAGAGGCGATTTCTCTGATTTTTGCCATAGTGCATGATTCCGTCGCCAAGTATTCCAAGAGGATGCTACTAGAGATGAAGAGGTACAACTACGTGACGCCAATCAACTATCTGGAACTGGTTGCGGGGTACAAAAGGTGAGTTTTTGGAACAAAGAGTGTCGTTCATCTAATGTCACTGTATCGTTTTGATTCAGAATGTTGGCGAGTAAGAGAAACGAAGTGGCTTCCGAGGCGAATAAATTGAGAAACGGGTTGTGGAAAATCGACGATTGTAAGGAGAAAGTGACTACAATGTCTGTGGAACTTGCAGACGCGCAAGTGAAGGTTGCTGAGTTTCAGCAGCAGTGCGACGATTATTTGGTTATTATTGTTGCCCAGAGGAAGGAAGCAGATGAGCAACAGGTATGTATTAGCAGCAAGATGAATTCATCTACTGATTCAGAGTTCTAGGTGAAAGGTTTTTTCTTTCTCTCTTGATAGTCATGAAAATCACTAGTTCTATAATTTATTATGCCATTTTTGTAGGTCCAATTCATTGCTTTTCTTTGACATATGTTTCTTAAATAGGTATTTCTACTGATATAATTTTCTTCTGTGATTAGTGTTCCATCCTGTTTACATATCTCCTAATCTACCCTATCTAATTTCCTTCTCCTCTTCCATGCACTCCACTGCAATTTTTTCCTTTCTCCATCTGGATTATACTCTCTAAGTTTCATTGAATTATTTTTCCCTTATTCCCTTTTCATATTCTTTCATTATTTCCCTCCATATTCTAACTCCTTTTACTCTCTAGTCTTTCTTTCTTTTGTCGTTTACTTGTTTACTTAGCTACTTAGCATTTTCTCTATGTTCCAATTCATCCTAGTATTCTCCTCCAGCAGTTCCTTCTGACTTCTCTTTTATCCTTCATATATCTGTTCCATTTCGTTTTTATATTAAATTTTCTCATCATCATGCCCCATGTATTAATATTTCTATAATTCAACTGCCTGCCTAGCACCTGCCTCTGTTATTTCATTAGCTTTTTCTTTAATATCTTCAATATACTTTATAGAAAGAAGTAACGAAAAAGAGCGTGAAAATTGGCGAAGAGGAAGTCCAATGTAAAAAAATGGCGGACATTGCCCAAACCGATTTAGATGAAGCAATGCCAGCTTTGGAAGAGGCTATAAGGGCATTGGACTCTCTTAGTAAGAAAGATATTAGCGAAATGAAATCTTATACTACTCCCCCGCAAAAAGTCAAGATGGTTATGGAGGCTGTGAATATTTTGAAAGGGGTTAGTTTATTGACTTTGTTTCTAGTGCAACTAATAGAAAATTATAACTTGTATAGAAATAGCAATACAATTTGGATGGAGTATTTATCCTCAATTATAACTTTGCCATTATTATTGCTGTCATAGATTGAACCTACTTGGGAAGCTGCTAAACGACTTTTGGGCGAGATGAACTTCCTCAGGGACCTCAAAGAATTCGACAAGAATCACATATCAGACAAAACGTTGAAAAAAATCGCCGTGTATACGATGAGCGAAGAATTTGTTCCGGACAAAGTTGGAATGGTTTCGTTGGCAGCAAAATCTCTTTGTCTCTGGGTTATAGCCATAGAGAAATACGCCAAAGTTTGGAAGTGAGTCCATGTCACATTTTTTTTGTCTTTCGTGATTGATTTCCCTCCCTTTTGCAGAGTTGTGGGGCCGAAGAAAGCCAAGCTGGACGAGGCGTTAGATTCGCTCAAAGAGAAACAGACAATGCTCGCCGAAGCTCAGGGTAAGCTCGCGGAATTGAATATGACGCTGCAGAAGCTTCAAAAAGAGTATGAGGATAAACTCGAGCAGAAAGAGGAACTCAATAAAAAGGTAACTGAAGGATACGGTACACCGCAGGAGTCAGTCCTCAGCTCCTCTTGCTCGCTTGTTAGTTTTTGTGATTTTTCTTGTAGGCTGAACTGCTGAAATTGAAGTTGGAAAGAGCCGCGACGTTGGTAGAATGTTTATCCGGCGAAAGGGAGAGGTGGGGCGAAACTGTTACAGAGTTGGACAAAAAATTCGACTTCTTACCCGGTGATTGTTTGTTGGCCACCGCCTTCCTGTGCTACCTGGGGCCGTTCTTGTCCAGCTACAGAGAGGAGCTGATGAGTTTTTGGCAGAAAGAGGTTGGTCGTCTGTATCCGATGAGGTTGATGTTGATATTAAATTTGTTTGTCAGATTGTGAAATGGGAAGTTATATATTCCGTCGATTTCAATTTCATCACTTTCCTCGCCGATCCCACTACGATTAGAGAATGGAATATACAGGGCCTACCGGCCGACAGTTTCAGTACCGAAAACGGTATCATCGTTACTAAAGGTCAGCGGTGGCCGTTGGTGATCGATCCACAGTGTCAGGCGCAGAAGTGGATCAAAACTATGGAGGCTGATAACGAATTACAGGTAAGAAACTATCCTTCAAATTAATCAGTGACGATGTAGTAGTAGATCAACAGCAGTGAGATGATTCACCTGAAAAACTGACAAAGTGTGGCCAGCTAACTGTAACATCGACAACGAAATAATAAACGAAAGTGTATTGTCCTACAAGCTATTGTTACGTTTGCCCTTTGGGTTTGAAAATAATGGACTACTCCGTACAATAATCAAACTCAACTTACTGATAATACATACAACCAAACACTTTAACTAAAACTTGCAACAATTATTCAAATGTATATCACATTATTAGCTCGCTCTGTACCGTACTGTCCACAAAATTCGACTTCACTATATCGATATGATCGTAGATATGCGGTAGAAAATTCGCCGGAATTCCATCGAAGCCGGCAGCATTATTCTCGAAGCAACACCACGTCTAGAACGTCCGCGAGGGCATGTCGAGTTGAACACCTCAAAGTTGGTCAAGGATGATTTACAGTACTGTTGTTTGAATGCAAATGCAAGATTTAAGTCAAGGGTGTCTATCTTTTTTTCAAAAGGAAAAACACAAAATATTCACACACATTCATATTTCTTGGAGTCAATAGCAATAATGATTAATGATATCTCCTTTCATTGACTGACTTGAATTCCAGGTAATAGATTTGAGAATGACAGGATACATGAACGTCGTCGAAAAAGCGGTTCGGGAAGGAAAACCGGTTCTCTTGCAGAACATTTCGGAATCGATCGATCCCTCCCTTGACCCGATATTGTCGAAAGCTGTGATAAAGCAAGGAGGAGAACTCCTGATCAAGCTGGAAGACAAAATGGTGTCGTACCACGAGAATTTCAGATTCTTCATTACCACGAAGATGACGAACCCCCACTACCCTCCGGAAATATCCACCAGGACAACTCTGGTCAACTTCGCCGTGAAGGAGCAAGGCCTCGAAGCTCAGCTTCTGGGCATCGTCGTCAGGAAGGAGAAGCCCCAGCTCGAGGAACAGAAGGATCAGCTGGTGACTTCGATCGCGAAAGGTTTTTCGGACGCGTTAGTTTATTTTAGAGCGAGTTTTGAACGGGTTTTTTGATTGAAGGGAAGCGGACGCTTCAGGATTTGGAGAACGAGCTACTACGGTTGCTGAACGAGACTAGAGGTTCGCTGCTAGAAGACGCCGAGCTGTTCAACACTTTGCAGACGTCGAAGGCGACTTCGGAGGCTGTCAAGGCCAGTTTGGCGATATCTGAGAAGACCGAGGTGCAGATCGATTCTGCCAGAGAAGTGAGTAGGTTTGGTTCACTTGGTTCAGAGTGAAACGATTCCTAGTTTATGAAATCAATCACATGACTACAAGAAGAATTACATTTTACCACACCACTAACAGTATTACTCCTCCCCAATAGCATTTTCTTTTTCAAATTTGAAATGTCCCATGTTGAAAGTGAATTTACCATGTAAAAATGAACGTAGGTAATGATGTGATGCAATTTGTGACGTTAAATTTCTCTATTTCTATAAAAAAGGAGTGGGAACGTGAAGGATAAGGATTGTGTCAAACAGAGATACACTAACTAGCAAATTAACTTCCAAAACAAAATTAAAATTTTCATGATATACTCAAGATACTGCCATATTATAACGCCATAGCATTCGATCAAGTCATTGTTATGCAATGACAATAACAGTGGGAGATCGTTCTATGTGAACCTCGTTGCTTCCTTTACAGTAGTTCTTGCTCTGGTGTCAATGAAGGAGCACATGTTATATGAACCATGAATATGACACAGTGGAACAAGCTCATTGACAAATATATTCATTATAAAATTACTGTATAAAAATTCTAGAAAATTTCCTATAAGAATACTAGATATTGTAACGAATTGAAGAATTAACTTACTTAAACAAATTTATTTTTAACAATACTTCACTAATACAACTAATTTATATTCACCACTTAGCAACTAACGCTTAATTTATCTTCACTGTTTGTTAACCTTTCTTAAAACGCACGATTCACTTTCTAGCTACATACTCCCTCTATGGACGAGAAGCAGGGTTTATATACCGCTAACGATATTTCTAGATATATCTAGAGGTCTCTGTACTCGCCTAGTATTTTCCCGGCGTGCCAGACCGCTTCTTACGCGGTGATGTCATGCGTTTGATTGCTGAGGTATCGGTTAGGGCCGGCTTCAGATTCATTACAAAATATTAGTGGGTCTAATAAATAATTCATTTGAAGAAGGAATCTTTCCAGTTTTTTAGAAAAAGTCGATTGTGTTAGCACTGACAAAGGGAGAAGTCATCTATGGTCCATCAGGTTTTAGTGATAGAAAAACTAGTCAAAACAAGACTACTTTGCTTTCTGAATGAAAACAAAGTAATAAGTATTACCAGTTTGGTTTCCGAAAGTAAAAAAACACTTGAGCGAGGACCCAACCTTTTATATTAGTAACGAACATTCTAGAGTCCTCTAGCGGTTTCGGTACTCATCTATTCTTTTCGCTGCGGTTCGCGGTGTGTCATGCGTCTGCTGGCCGAAATATCGTCAGGGCCGGCTTCAGATTCATTACAATATAATAAAAAATCCTTTTGTGTCTCTTCACCATCTTGCCATACCACGAACTCTTCATCAACATCAACGCTGCCAACAATATTTTCTGATTCATAATCTGAAATCAGATATGTTTATGTCTCCATAGTAATTTCTTCGTCTTCCATAGTGTTTGTGAACATATTCCACTATTATTTTAGGGATACAGACCTTCTGCAACACGAGCATCTATTTTATTTTTCGTCCTGAACGATATGGGAAAAATAGATCCAATGTATCAGTTCGCTCTGGATGCATACATCCTTCTGTTTATCAGTTCCATCACCAAGAGTCCCAAGTCACAATTTTTAAACGAAAGGATCAGTGCCCTTAATGAATACCACACCTATGCCGTATACAAGTAAGAAAACATTTTTATATATTTCTCAAAAGAGTTGTTTTGAAATATCCTGCAGTTTTCTCCATCTGATATGCCAAATAATTAGTCCCAATTAAAAATCTTGACATATTTGACAGCATATAAAAAGTTTCTGATATTTTAGTTGATATTGTCTGAACTGTTCTCTGTTACACTCGATTTCTTCATCAGGAACACGTGTCGAGCCCTGTTCGAGCATCACAAGTTGCTGTTCGCATTTCACATGTGCATCAAGATACTTAGCGCTCAAGGAAAAATCGTCGCGGGAGAATACAATTTTCTGCTCAAAGGTGGCGTCGTTTTAGACAGGACCAATCAGATCGATAATCCCTGCGCGAGTATGTGATATATCGATGAGTTACATTGAAAGGCGAGTATTCTTTCTTTTTTGTTGTAGATTGGCTGACTGAGATTGCGTGGGATAACATTACGGAGTTGGACAAACTGGCGGGATTCCATGGTGTCATCGATACTTTCGAACAGTATTCCAGAGATTGGTATAATTGGTATATTCATACGGAGCCTGAGACTTTACCTCTATTGGGTAAGTTACCTGACAGTCAAGATATCTTTTGGTGATGTTGTGTTTTAAGGACTTAAGTATTGATGAATTTTTTAGAACATCGGCAGGAATTATCTGTTAAGTGCAGAGTTTTAGCATTCCACTATTCCTTCTTGTAATAATGATTACTTTATATTTTGAAGATATTTATTCACATATAGTTCTTACACCATATTACATTACACTATTAACTTAACAACAAACATCTCTTATCATATCATGGAACAACAGAAAACAGACAATTGACATAGAATTGCACTCCAACATTATCAAGGATTTAAACAGCTCATTAAAAAACCTACAGAAAATGAAATAACTGAGTGCTGCTTCTTCGTTTTCCTATTATACTCAATATGTTACATAAAACTAAACAGTGTGTCGCTTTTTACTCTTGAATTGAAGAGAAACCGACATATTTTGTCATATGACATGAAAAAAATAACCAACAACTTGAAACAAATAATGTCATTAGATTTAGAAAAAGTCAAACAGTGGTGTGATTGTAATTTACTCTCGTTACTACTAGAAATATTTCTCAGTGGCTGAATAGGACATTTCGTAATAAATGGTTAGGACGAAACACCGACTATCGCTTATTGGTTCTTTTTTGTTCATAGCTATCCGCGATAGATTTTGACAGTTTATTAATATGAACATTTTACTTATTATACATATTAAAGCAAAATAGTAAAAATATGTATCATACGGGGGTAATTCAAATAAAAAAAAAATCGAATAGCAAGCCATGACTTCGTATCTGAACATAACTTTTAATTGTGAGCTACTTTTCTCTTCAACATATTTCTATATTTTTTTAAATAAGGGTATTTTACTCTTGAATGAAATTTATATTTTTTGGGCTATCCTGTATGGTGTTTGTCATAAAGCTAATTCAGGTACACTTGGTATAGTTTTGGAACATGCACCAACTTTCGTCAGGAATAAAATTTTCTGAGAAATCGATAATAAAAAAGTTTCCCATTTGTTGCACACTAATCGACCACACTGTATATACACATATATTTACAATTTTCACCACATTTTGTCAATGAGAATTCATTCTTGGACAATAAAGTATATTTATCTATCTATAGTCGATTCGTTTTTCTAAAAGACGAGCCCTCTAATTTCTTTCGGAGCTCACCTTGTATGTCATAAGAATATGACAATCTACATATACATGCCAACATAAAACTAGACAAGATCAGATTGTGGAAGAGGCCATTATTATTTGAAATGGGGATTTGTATAAATACATTTCACAAACTTCACAAAAACTTCGACAGTTCAGATTTTTCATGTTATGATTTTCATTTCTATTCCTTATTCTTTCACTCAGGACTGGGCCATGGAAGAATTCAATTATATAACTTTGTTACAAAAATCTCTTTAATATGGTATTTCAAAACCAAGTTTTTTTGTCACTATCTCTTGCGGTCCAAGAGAAGACAGAACACACATTATTTATCTGAACATTTTACGTAATATTTTACGTACTCAAGACTGTTATTGATTAGTTGAACAAACTTGCACCATTTATGGTTTTTATCTACTTCTAGAGCCATCTAGGGCTATCCTCTTGTACTACCTCTTTAGATTATTTAATTTTGATAATTTCCAGGTGAGTGGGAGGGAATTTGCAATGAATTCCAGAAGATGTTGTTCATCCGCTCCTTGCGTCAAGATCGGGTATCGTTTTCCATTACGAATTTTATCGTGAATCAGCTGGGACCGCAGTTCGTCGAACCGCCTGTTTTGGACATAAAAGCCGTGCTCGAGGAATCCGTCCCACAAACTCCCCTGATCTTTGTTTTATCGCCAGGCGTCGATCCCACAGCTAGCTTACTGCAGCTGGCAGAAACAGCCAAAATGAATGCCAGATTCCAGTCCATCAGCTTGGGTCAAGGACAGGCGCCCATAGCAACGAAGTGAGTAAGACAATTTGATTCGAGAAATCAGAATCCGGGTCGGTAAGCCGTGGTCGAATTGCTGGAACTTCGAGATACAACCTTCGTCCTCGCAGTCAACGCACATACAACTGATGATATCTATCGCAGCAGCAGACGAAACGCTTGGAATTACGAGTTCGCTTTGACCTACGCCAACCAGTCTTGATTCTGATTTCTTCAATCGTAACTCCGGCCATTGAAGCCCCCGTTCTTATACAATTTGATTTGTTGACTTTCTGGTGTTTACCTATGAAAATAAAAAATCCATTGATTCAATCTCCGGTTCCCCCTCTCTACTTTTCTGTTTTTATTCTGCTTCGGAAGCAGAGCACTATCTTCACCCATGTGGGATTTTTCTTATCGCCCTACCTTCCTATCTTTATGTTCCTGTTAAAGATTTAATTACAATTCCAGATCTTTTAATCTACACTGTAACAATATTGTTACATTTTCTCTGTGGGTTCGACAATTGACCACACTGTACAATGGGGAATTTTCCTCCTGACGAAAATCAAGTAGTTTTCATAAAAGAGCTCTAAAACAACGCATTTTAAACTTATAATTTCAACCTTTTTCTTTAAAAAAATATTTAAATACTTTAAAAAGAGGACGGACATGACATTTAAAGGGATTCGTTTCTATTTCACCATTTGG
>WOGP01000058.1:0-36378 GCA_015342065.1 Leptinotarsa undecemlineata
CCTTTTTCTGTGTGGAGACACCAATTAACTGAAAATGACCCTGATCGAAGAACAGAATTCTGTGAAAACATAACGGAAACCATTGCAAGGTATCCTACCTATCTCCACAATATTTGTTTAAGTGACGAAAATAAATGTTTTTTCAAACGCCAATGTTCACAGATAATATTGCCGTTATTGGAGTGTCACCAACCCTAACGTTTTCCGGGAAACATATACCTAATATCCAGAAAAAATTAACGTTTGGTCAGGAATATTGGGAAACCATATTGTAGGATTTATTGATCAAAATTCAACAGGAGAACTGTATTTGAATATACTGGAAACTACTGTTGACCCTCACATCACTAAAATCGTTGAGGAGAATCAAAATGAATTCGATATGGATATTGTATTCAAACAAGATGAAGCACCACCACATTACTCCAGACAAATACGAAACTATTTGGACACTATTTTTTCCGTTCGTTGGATTGACCATTGAGGTCCCAGTGAATGGCCTGCTCGTCAGATTTGTCACCTTTGGACTTTTTTTGTGGAGCTATTTGAAGCAAAAGTTGAACGACACTGAATCTGCTTTAATATTGGATATATGGCAGAGAATAATAAATATTTGAAGAGATATTGACGTTACTGTCTTCGAAAATGTTCGGCGTGAAATATCGGATAAGCTGTTCATATGTCAAGAAGTTCAAGGCAACCATTTCGAGCATCTTCTGAATTGACCTCAAGCTTATTATTTCATATTATGTAGTTAAATGTCAATGTATTCAGGCAAATATTAAATGTTCCGCCGTTCATCTACTACAGTAGATGAAGATATTCACTTCATATTCTAGGATTGTGAAGTATTCGTTTGCTTCAAAAAGATGGGTCATAAAACCCCCCTTTCCATTTAATTCTTTTTCCTAGATGGCGCTCAGTCGCCATCTTGAGAGTTTCATCTGTCAATTTCACTTCAAAAGAGCGTATTTACGCATTAATTTCATTATCCCAAATTTCAATTTTTTTAGTTAATCCGTTCAAAAAAAATAGGGGGGACATTAAAGAAATGCACTGTATGTGTAACAAAACTACTTTTCTGGATTGTTGACCGTAGTCTGCAGATTCTATGCTTGATGCACTGCGGTAGACATTATCAAAGGCGATGATACTTTAGTTGTCTTACCGTATGTACTGAGCATACGGTAGTTGTAACTAAAGGGCCTTATCGCCTTTGATTATGTCTACCGTAGTTGTAGATTGATATTGTATATTGATATATTGAAGTACAAGTAACATATCGTGTTTTTCAAAAGTCTCAGATCCAGTAACATGGCCTAGATATGTTTATCTGTTCTGCCATGTATTTACTAGATCTATAGACTATCTAAAAAAGTGTGCATTTTATGATTTAAACTAAGCTGTGAGTAGAGAAAAATTTTGTAGAAAAATTAACATGATAGATTCAATGAATTCTTTTTTAATTTTCAAAAACAATTAATAGAAAGGAAAAAAAAACAAATAATTATATAATATAAATTGCAAATGGTGAGGATTCCAAACCGTTTCAAGCAGGGTCAGTTACAGAGGAGAACAGATAGTTTTTAAAGGTAAGGTTCATCTTAAATTATTATTCATTATATTATAAAATTTGTTTGAAAATTGTAGAATATGTTTCTTTGTTTCTTTTTTGAATTGTTCTAGTTTTCGAATACATTTCAATTCAATCGGAATGCAGTTGAAGAATTTAGGGCCGAAGAAAAAGAAAGATCTTTGCGTTAAAGATTTTCTGAAAAGTTGTATACTGAGATTCAAATTACTAGTGGATCTGGTTATTCCAGTTTTTCTCTGGTTAATTCATGGAACATATTACTCAAACAAGAAGACAAAGGTTGATGTATTCAATGACGTATTCAATTATTTTTCTTTGCAACTACCATTTCATAAACATCTATAAATTCTGAAAGTGAAGGTTTCAAAGTTCAGTCATGCATTTTCAATTATTTACCAATATTACAATGTATGCATTATAATGTTTCTTGCCTGGAGCTAAGAAAGTCTCCTGGTGGGTCGTTTCATATCAGCAAAAACAAATGAACTGGATAATTGACAGCCCATAGCCATGGTAATGAGATTTATCTATCACTATAGACATTAACGACAAATTTTCGACAATCACCCCTGATTTTTTACTAGAGACGCTCTCCTTTTTCGATGGTTATTCGAGTAAACAGAGCATACGAAAACTGCGTAATCTCATTAAAAATGTTGGTAGCGCCTTCATCGTCATCGGCAATTTACAACTTTGAAACGATTTTTGGTGTCATTAACACATATCACAACATATTAAGACATCAGCATACATGCATTAAATAATTGATGGTGTTTACCGTAAAATGTATAGAATTAACACTTTCGTAACGGATTGGTATTTCTTAAACTGTTATACATTCGAACAGGACCTTGTCGATTTTGTGAAATTGCTTGGCCTCAGGATGTTACACATTCGTTTCCAATTCAGTTAAACGGTTTGCTAAACTCCTGGAGGAATCGAATTATTCATGCGAAAGGACTGAACTAACATTATTATTATACATATTTCATCTTTTCATTATCAATCTCTTTCGGCTATGACTTCAAAACCTACTTGTGTTCTGATTGAATGCCCACCAGAATTGCCCGATTTCAACTTCTTGAGTTACCCCAGTCCTTTGATCAACCTGTTTAAGTTCTGACTGAATGACCAACAAAATTGTCCAAAATGAACTTCTTGAAATCCGTTTTGATGAAGTTACCCCTGTCCTTTGATAAACATGCTTCAGTCCTGATTGAATGACCACCAAAATTACCCAATTTCAACTTCTTCAATTCCGTTTCAATGAAATCACCCTACTTCTTTAATAAAACTGCTTCATTCCTGATTGAATGACCACCAAAATTATCAGATTTCAACTTCTTTAATTCCGTTTCGATGAAATTACTCTAGTCATTTCCCAACCTGCTTTATTTCTGATTGAACATCCACCAAAATTGTCCAAATCAAACTTCTTGAATTTCGTTTTGATGAAGTTACTCTAGTCCTTTGATCAAGTACTTTTCAATTTTAGGAGGACTAAAAGTTCTTGAATAGAAAAAGAATTGTGACCTTCCGAAGATGTTTCCATATTTGTTTCCATTCCTTTGGGGCGAAGAATGGTTTGAAAATTTCCAACTTCTGGAGAACAAAATAACAACTGAGGAATTTGTTTCAGAAAATTTCAATTTTATCTGCTCAGCAGAAAACCATTCCATACTGGACCTATTGCGACATCTGTGACTGAGAAGATGAACTCGAAACAAAAATAAGGGTTCTCAAGGAAGATTCCGTTACAGAGAGTAATCAATAAAATGGTTAGTTTGCTGATAAGGTCTGATGAAACGTTGTTGTTAGAAAAACATGAGAGGTTGAGATTTTCACCTCTTCTAGTTAATCCGCAATTATTCGCTATCTTAGGATTTGTGTTTCAGGCAAAACAATACTGGATGGAAAATAATGAAATAGGCACCATACTGAAAACACAACAAAGGAATGGTTACTGAGGTACATTTCAATGCCTTCTACTTTGTGTTATAGAATTAATATTTTCGATAAGTATGGAATCAGGATGATGAATTGGCCACAGAAGGTAAAGATGGGGCAATATCGCTTGAATCGGAGAAAAGTGATGCGTACGAAACTTTTTATTTGTTATTTTTTGTGTTCGATATTTATACTTACAAATATCGAATTAATATTATTTCTACATCCAGAAATTTCTGTGCTTCTGCTGTAATCAAGTATTTTTAACAACTCACTACTAGCCTCGTACCAAATTTTCCAAAATATCAAAAACTTCAGATTCCCTGTTATTTTGTCGAATATATTAGTCCCATTAAGCGCATCCTATCTTTGAATTTAAATGAAACAAAGTGTGTCTGAGATATCATCGCACTGCTTTCTTAGGTGTAGTGCACCCAAAATGTTCAATTTTCCATAATTTTCCATGACCGCTGAGGTTAATGACTTATTTGCATACATTTGCGACCTAAAAACTCCCACAAGAAAAAGTCTAACGAAGTTAAATCGCACGATCTCGGTGGCCAGTTCACATCACCTCCACGTGAAGTATAATCACCAAAATAATTAATTTTTCCCCTTTCAACTATATTTCTTTGTAAACCAAACTAGATCTTTCAAGAATTTTCTGCTTTTTCATGTATGACACAAAGAATAAGAGAGGAGGCCTAAAAAGAGATTTATATGTATCAGTATCAGTTGGTTCGTCTATCACAATCCCTACAACAAAACTGGTGTCGGGACTGATGATAGGTGGATTATTAATCCACCTATCACCTGTCCCGACATTGGTGAACCTGGCGTGATTTCATGTGGAACTTCGTGATCGCGGATGTGTCTAAGGCAAGCATCAGTCTGGATTTCCTCTCCCATTTTGACCTCCTCGTCGACTTGCGCAACGTATGCTTCCTTGATCGCACGACGAGTCTGATTGTCGTGGAACAGGAATCAAAGTGCGCGATGGTCGCGGGAATCAAGACAATCACCGGCAGCTCGCGATATGACAAGCTGCTTCATCAGTTCCTGGCGATCACTCGTCCAGAGGGTACGAGCAACATGGGGTACGTGAAACACAAGTTGGTGCACCACATTATTACGAAGCCAAGTCAGCCCGTCTTTGCCAAACTGCGACGCTTCCCCATGGACCGACTCAACGCCGCCAAGAAAAAGTTCAAGTCCATGCTGCGACCGGCCATCTGCCGTCCATCAAAGAGTAGCTGGGCTTCTCCTCTCCACATGCTGTCCAAGAAAGGTGACGAGAGGTGTCTTTGTGACGACTACCGTGCCCTCAAAACCCGCACGATACCTGATCGATACCCAGTGCGCCACATCCAGGACTTCGTCCAGATGCTGCGCGGAAAAAAGGTCTTCATCATCGACTTGGTCCGCGCAACGAAGCTGACTCCACTGCCTGCAAGGACACCCTAGCCAGCGCAACTCTCCTTGCCCATCCAAAGCTCGGAGCCAAACTCTCCTTGCCCATCCAATGCACGGCGCCAAACTCTCCTTGGTCTGCGACGCTTCAGACCACACATTTGGAGCAGCCCTACACCAGCTATACAACGGAAAATAGGAACCTCTGGGTTTCTTCTCGAAGAAGTTGAGCAACGCCGTGGCCAAATATTCTGTTCTGAGATTTCGACCGGGCTCTAACGCTAATTCTCATTCTTCTTCCCACGATGTTACACTATTCTTCTGTTTGTTCATTTGTTAGAGTTATTAATAAATTTTATTATTTGCAAACGCTGTGTCCGACTGATCAATAATTCACCTATCACCTGTTCCGACAGTAATAATATATGTTCAGTCATCTCTGGGTAATCTGAATGAATTTTTCAATGTTTCTTTACTTCCCTCAAACATTTTTAATCAGTTCACTGATATACAAGGTATAAAATTTTGGTGATTTTCATTGTCTAGGTGAAATTTCACTTAGAACTCAGTTGAATCATGAACTTCTAGAACTTATATTGCAACTTCAATTACAGTTATAATGAAAATAGTCCAAAATACTCTTTTTATCGAATAAAATGGTAATCTCAAATAAGGATATTGATCAAACATTTTTTGAATAATGTTTGTTGTGAGACAACACAACATCAATGTAGGGTTAAAATGTTTGTACACTCTGGATGATCTAAGACCTCTTTTTGACCTCCTTGCAAAGCACTTTGAATACCAGCACTTTGCTGTGAAATATGTTCGTGGCAATGTTCGATAAATTATTATGGTTTCAAAATTGCATCTAATCTGAAACGCAGATTGAATGCAGGTAGGTGATTATCCCACCGTTCCTTTTGCAAATAATGCAGCGTGCATTTCTATTCAAGGGTACTTATCAATTGGCCAACTTGCTCATTCATGTCAGTTTGTGACACTGATTGTCGACTTTCTAAAAATAAATCTAGAAGCGCTCTCAAGAGATGAACAAAACATAATGACAATGTAAGATTTTCATATCACTCTCGGTTGTTGTGAAAGTCTCGTTATTTGATATTTCGGAAGTAATACGTACTTCAATCCATTTGAAAGAGACACAAGCATCGAGTAAATTTTTGAATATCAAATATTATTTTTGGATAATATTTCTGGACTAAATATTTAACACAGGTTAGAATTGCGATTGTACTTGAGTGCTTATACAGTACTTTCCTTTAATGTCCCCCCCCTTTTATTTTTTGAACGGATTGACTCAAAAAAATTTAAATTTGGGACAATGAAATAAATGCATGAATACTTCATTTTGAAGTGAAATTGAAAGATGAAACTCTCAAGATGGCGACTGGGCGAAAAAAAATAAAAGGAAAGGGGGCTCTTGTGACACATCTTTTGGAAGCTGCTGATAAATGCTTCATAACCCTACAATATAATGTCAATATCTTCAACTACTACAAAATGGCGGAATTTTCAATAATTGCCTGAATACATTGAGATTTAACTACATAATATGAGGTAATAAGCTTGAGGTCAGTTCAGAAGATTCTCGAAATGGTTGATTTGAACTTCTTGACACATGAACAGCCTATCCGATATTTCTCGCCAAACATTTTCGAACACAGTAACGTCAATATCTTCACAAATATTTATTATTCTCTGCCGTATATCCAATATTGATGCAGGTTCAGTTCCATAACCCTTTTGCTTCAAATAGCCCCACAGAATAAAAAAAGTCTAAAGGTGTCAAATCTGGCGAGCGGGTTGGCCATTCTGTAGGACCTCGACGGTCAATCCAACGACCGGGAGAAGTAGTATCCACATACTTGTCTGGAGTAATGTAGTGGTTCTCTATCTTATTGGAATACATTATCCATATGGAATTCATTAGGATTCGCTTCGACGATTTCAGTGATGAAAGAGTCAACATGACTTTCCAGCATATTCAAATACAATTTTGCTGTAAAATTTTGATCAATAAATAGAGATCCTACAATATGGTTTCCCAATACTGACGTGATATCTATCTTTCTACTAGCAAAACCGTAAACTAAAGGAAAATATTCTATCTGAACAATGATGTTCATTGTCGTACTGCTATTTTTTGTCGTTTTTATAAAAGAAAATAACTTAACAAACCTTACCGGGTTATTGGAATTACCATATGGCAGATACAAAGGTATATTTCTAGGAATATCGATATTAATGTGTTTGTCTTCAGGAAATCATTAAATGTTTCGCCATTTTGTAGTAAGTGAAGATATTGACTTCATATTCTAGAGCTGTGAAGTATTCGTCAGGAGCTTCAAAATTATGTATCAGAAGACCCCCTTCGTTCAACTTTTTTCCCAGATGGCATCGGGTCGTCCATCGGTCAATTTCACTTCAAAATAAAGTATCCATGCACTAATTTTATTATCCCAATTTTCAATTTTTTGAGTTCACACGTTCAAAAAATAAAAGAGGGGGAGTCATTAAAGAAATGCACTGTATAATGTGATCAAGTTTGTTCCACTTACATATCTGTATCAACTATTATATTTTGATTATTTCACTTATAGCATTCAATTCATGTCATTGAATAGTTACTCACCTAACTGGGATATGGTTTGTTCTGAGCTTTCCATCTTATTTTATCTGTTTGTTAGTTCTATTTATTTTACTACCTTTATTATGTATTTCATGTTATACATTTATATTATCGGGTCTACTTGATTCAATTCATCTGCAGATCCCAAAAATGTCATTACATTTTCTTATATAAGCTGTAGTTATAGAGCTTGAATGTTCCTTTTTATGCTTTGTGTAACCAAATGACTGGATAACCCATGCTCAACCTTAGAGTACTCAATGGGTGCCCCTGATTCTTTCGGTTACATTTTGAGAAAAAGTTCGACATACATAAATAGGCTGTACAGTCTCGGGCCCAACACATAGATGGCGCTAATCTTATTGCATTCACTGCTTTTTCAGTTAGTGCTTAACCTTCAAAAGAAAGCTGTTGAAGTTTGTGAGTAATTTTGCTAAGAGTAACATTACTTCTGTTATTTTCAAAACAATGATTCAAAAACAATTTCGTGTTTTGATTTCACACTGCTTCTTGATGGGAAAAAATACCGTTCAATCAAAAACCACAATTAAACGTTGGTTTGCTGACTTCAAACGTAGTCGTAGAGATACCGATGATGCAGAACGCAGTGGACGTCTAAATGAGGCAGTAATACCAGAAAACTACACGAATTGAACTTCGAACTGCTCCCAAATCCACCGTATTCGCCAGAGTTGGCTCCCAGCGACTACTGGCTGTTCGCAGACCGCCAAAAAAGCTCACCGATAAGAAATTCCTCTCAGAAGGAAGAGGTTATTGCTGAAACTAAGGCGACATTTGACGTAAAAGATGAATCGTTCAAAAGTTTGTCCAATTTTAAAACAAAGAAAACGCATTTTCTGTCCCAAACCAGAGACTTTTCAGCCCATATATACGCGGACCGATGTAACCAATTCTGTTAATTACTTTCTGGTAATTTTATGAAAATAATAAATTATTAATCAATTATTATAACATATTCAGATCTGGAATACGATTACTGTAAGCAAAATGCACTCTGTCCAGTTTTTTGAAAAACTAGGATTTCAGGATATAGTGAGACATTTTTATGTTGAAATATACCCGCCTCTCCACTTGAAGACTGAAACTTGATGACCACAAGAAACACTCCTATATCGCACACGCGGACATTCGAAGTAATTTACTGACATTGAACTTCAAGGCCCGTGTTGAAGTACAAAGAAGTAATACAGAAGGTGTGTGTAAACCGTACCTACCGGCTATTATGTAATTAACGGTTATAATAGCATTAGATAACTCATTTCACGGACTTTGTTCCTGATAGTGTTCAGGTCCGGTAAAAATATTTGGAATGCTGATTGAAGAGATATACATGCAAACATATAATATCAGTTTGAAGGCGGTTGACAATGGAAGTCCCAACTGATGATATACATATAATATCAGCGTTCCATGGAAACAAAACAAGCAATATTTCACAATATATCAATCATCAAATTGGAAAAAACATACAAAGTCTTAGGTGCGGCATTATTTCCTGCAATAAGGCTGCAAATCTGTTTAAATCTGTTTAAATCTGTTTTTCCGTTAACCAGCTGCCGTCCATACGAACGACAACTCTCAGAAGTTGAGAAACTTGTGCGAGCTAAGGACTAACGAGGTCTTACCTTTTAACGTGTGATTCCTAACACGCAAAGAATCCATGAATCAAAATCCGAAACATTTCAGTTTGATGATAGCATAAAGGTCTATTCAAATTTATTTCTACTCATTCATCAACCTCTCATTAATTTTGTTTCGTTTTTATCTAATTTGAGTTACAAAATAAATCTTCTGTTGAAAAATGATCAGCTTCAACTCCACATCCTGTCAATATTCATATAATCTATTATAACGTACATTCTTGAAAATCAAGAAATGAGCACATAAATTTATAAAATAAAAGAAATTGGAGCAATTTTAACTTGTGTCACTGATTGAATTGAAAGCATTTCATGGAACTCAAAACAGTACAATACGAAAATTACAACTGCTTCTTAAATACCGTTCATAAATCGGTATTGAGAGCCTTATTAAATTCATAAAAACAAAAATAAACTTAACAAATCTAAGACTAAATTCAAAATTATAGAGCCCACATAGACATAGACTCATAGCTTATTCATCAAAGTTCGATTATCACGGAAACTGTTATAAAAATGGATTCATGGAAGAAAGAAGCATAAAACCATTTTCCTTCGTTTCTAAAGGAGTAGAGAGGATAAGAACTTCAAGATGACATCATAGTTGATGAATAGTTCAAAGTTACTTGAATAGTATAACTTCTGAAAGTTTTCAGATAAATCATCTCATCATTTGGCAGTCAAGTCATTTGTCAATTTTTACTCATTAGTATGAATTCAAAAAGCTCTATAGTTAGCTACAAGTTGAAACAAATTTTCAAGTATTTTCGATGCGATCTATTCAAGTAATGTATGCATTTTATTAGCAATTAGTTGTCTAAAATGTTCATAAAATGTTTTTTTAATTAGTTTTCCATCTTCTGGATATTGATGTGAAAGTAGAGAAGAGCGTGAGAGAGGTTTCTCTTTATGATAAAATTCATTTGAAATAAAATAATGCAAAAACTTGACATTATTCAAAAATATTAGGTATGCGAAATACTTTCTTTTGATGTGAATTAGTCTTGCAGAATTGATATATTTACTTTTCTGACAAGGTAAAAGATTTGAAAGTAAAATAATTAGAGAAAATGCAAGTTAAGACAATATGTTATGTTTTTGATAATACAACACTGAGATATGAAGAAACAAAAATGTTAGAACATTCGAGAAATTCATGAATAATAACTAGGTTTTATTATCAGGACGTCAATCTTAATGGACATATTCACTATTATTATAAAAAACATACAAATATCAACTGTATAGTTCATTTTTATGATAACTGGTAGTTGAGTTAAGTTGGTTGTTGAGTGAAGAATTGCGAATATGTCCCGGAAAAAATTTGTTTCGAAGCAGATTCATAATTGGCTAGTTCATGTTTTTGTAGTAAACACCACAACTGAAATGATCGACTGTAGAATATAAAAAATATATCTATTTCTGGTAACTACATTTTCATTTTCCCTTTGTTTCACTTCAACACTAGCGCCACCTTGCGCTAGGAAATAATTGATACTTTTCTACTCTGAAAGGCAGTAAATTGCATTCGAAACAAGAGACAGACAAGTAGAGAAAATGAAAAAACGACTGCAACACAAGAGGTGAAGAAATATTTCAACAATGAAATTGGTTTCATATAAAAACGAGATTCGAAGACATTTTTGCGCTTCTGAAAACAAATTTCGAATCAGAAATAATTCAAAATACATTGTCCCATTCCGTTCCATTCTAGTCTAATTGCAGAGAGTACATAAATTTTGTTGCCAGAAGCTAACAACGAAAGAATCACCTGGTATCAAAATTAACAATTCCTAGGTAGGTAGATACTAGTGATATTATGTGAAAAATTGAATCTGAAAATGCCAGAGAAACTTCCGAAAAGTACTGTTTTCCCCACGAGCTCATAACAATTTGGTAAATCTGATCACAGACCTTCTTAAAATACTAAATATCATCCAATTGATGCTATTTGAAATAATTCAATTGTGATCATTCTTACATATTAGAAAAAAAATTACTGTTCAGATTGTCTTAAGGAAATCAGTAATTACTTTTTGAATAATCTGGTTTGCCACGGCACTGATTTTTATACTCATATATTTCAATCTACACTGATTTATTGTGAAAGCTCCAATATTGTAACTTGTTCGATCATGACTTATTTCGAGGTATCCATCAAGATCATTAGTTTATGTGTTTCTAACATTTCCGTTTCAACTATATTTTTTATTTCAGAGAGATATTCTGTCTCAGACCATTTTACACCGTATTACGTAGTACCTACTTCCTGAATAATTTATATCACAAGGCTTTATTTTGCTTAAAATTTGTAATTCTGATAGGAATTCTCCAACTTGGTTTCGACAAAAAAAATTGTGGATTTCAGATGAAGATATTTAGAGACTGACATTAGCAACTTCCTATCATTAAATTTGAATAAAACAAAGTGTGGGTGGTTTGTGGTTTATTCGCATACACCTGTAACTTGAAGAAAGATTACAAGAAAATGTCTAACGGGGTCAAATCGCACGATCACGGTGGTCAGATCACATCTCCTCCAGTTGAGATAACCATATCCTCAAATCGTTTGTGCTGAATATCCAATGTGGCATGAGCTTGTGTACGTAGCAGTATCCTGTTGAAAACACATGCCTTTGGTGTTGGTAAATTTCGACCTATAGTGCTCGCCTTTGACAGTGATGACTGACCAACGTCATTATCAAAGAAATATGGACCGATGAGAACGCCAGCCCAAAATATTGGATCTCATGTGGATTGGTATCGTCTTAAATTCTGCAATTTTGTTTGTTCACTCAGAAATGGTCTTCATCTCTGAGGAGGAGTTTTCGATAGAAATTGGGGTCAGTTTCCATTGCTCCAGAGCCCATTCAGCATACACCCATCGTTGTCTATGGTCGTTTACCTTCAGCTCCTGAGTCAGTTGAATTTTGCGCAGGTGTGTACCTTCAGTTCCTGAGTCAGTTGAATTTTGCACAGGTGTAAGCCTGAGTCACGACGCAAAATTCTCGTAGTTGTGGTCTATGAAAGACCGCGCGGTACGTTGTCCGAACAGAACACCCATTTTGATGCAACAATTTTATCATTTGCACATGTTGCCATGGTGATTTAACCAAACAAACTGAATGGACGATAACAAATTTGGCAATGTGGCATATATAGCTTCAACAATATAGCCATTTTCGATTGTCAAAGTTCGGAAGTCCCTATTGGAAGACCCCATATATGAAACCATTTCAACAGATATTGAATATCTTGTAATATTTTCTCTCTAAGATTTCAATTCTCTCAAATCTTTGTTAAACAATGGAAGTAGCACATGTAACTGGTATTGTGGTTCATACATTAGGTTTGTTTTATCTTTAATTATCATTGCACTACACAAATAGGCGCCTTAACCATGATTTCCAATCATAGTCTTGAAAAAAGCAATTTCGAAAATTGGCTAACGCCTGCCCTGCTCTCGACCTCTCAAGAATCCGGATCTTCCGAGGTATCTTCCAACCAGGAAGACTTCAGTTTTGTTATATTTCGTAAAGCACCTTGAGATGTTTTGGCTAGACGTTTATAAACAAGGTCACATCAGAATGTTCACTCTCAAATTCTGAAGCAAATTTATCCTTTCGCAACATTCTGAACGAATCAGCTGTTTTATGTTCTGTCAAACCCATAGGAATTAAAAACCGGTAGTATTGTATTTATATATAGACAACTACTTACTTAACGAAATGTAGCTTCAGTCCAAGTAGATCGTAAACAATACGGCAACAATTTCCATGGAAAAAAATTATCGAAGTTTACTTACAAAAAAGCATTCATGCCGGCACTCTTCATCGATTTATCTTAGACTTTTGATTCCATAGACTTAAATATATCGAGTGCAATAGGAATTCGATGCGAATTTCCATCTTGGAAGTTGAAGTTCCACAAGGCTCAATCTTGGGACCATTACGGTTTTTGCTCTACATTAATGATTTTCTCCAACATATCGGGACTGAGTCAGTAGCTCGTTTCGTTGATTATAGGTACCCCTATTTCTAAAGAAGCCGACAATAAAAATTTCCCAACGTGGTTTCAAAGAGAAAGAATTATGGTCAATGCAGATAAGTTAGTTCTGGATCAGTACTGGTTCAGAAGGTCAGTAAATCATCCTATATGAGATTTTATGGATAATATACCCTTCAAAAGGCTTGAATTCATCCACTTTATTCTGATTCATTCAAAAAAGTTCACAAAGAAAGATAATAACAGAAGCTCATTCCTGTATAAGTAAATGTATGTTTTCCTAGAAAAACCTGAACTTGAAATTGAAATCAACTCTCAATGTCATAATTACATGAAAAAAAACGGGAATCTAATGAAATTACAAAGTTATTCGAAATTACGCCATCTCTAGTAGATTCAAAACTTATCATTTATCTAGCTTCCAGTATACAAACGAAGATACAGAGACAATCTGGTAGAGTGTTTTTAGAATATTGATAAATATTTCAAATATTCACATAACATCACATTCTACAATTCATTCCATGTCTGGCATTTTTTTACTTCGATTTTTATGTATATACAATTATAATTTCACTTTTAATTTCATTCAAAGACTCTCATGTGTTGAATTTATATACACACTCTGTTTATGTAGATTTCATGTATGTTTTACTATTGATTCCTATATCATTATAAAATTGTATTATTCAAAGGAATAAATATACTGTTCTCTATTGTATTATATTCGAAATTTTGTATATAAAGGACAGCGAATACAGAATTCGCATCTATTTTTTTTAACATTTTGTAAAATATTTTTTTAGTGAAACTAATGATGATTGCGTTCAAAACAACTGATTTTGGCAGCTTGCCACCCTTGTTGAACTGTTCTGATAGCAATTAAATACTTAAGTATGATAATGAAATCTCGGTTGATAGGCCTAATTTTGGTTCAAAGAGAATAAAAACTGATTCAAATTAGTTACCACACTTGTACCTTCATTTTCTTCCAAAATTTTGAAGTTAGTTGAAGGGGAAGGTACGAAATCAAGCTGGAAAAACGGTAATTCAGAATTACCACGATCACACTATTGGAAAATATTGTGTTGAACCGTTCTAGAATTATTTACATGTTATACATGTTATTTACATGTTATAAAAATTTGCTGTCCGCCACATTTTTCTTCGTAAAATAAACGTTTGGCCTTGAAAAACTGAACACTTTCCATTATATTTTCAAAGACCTAAAAACAACATAATATTTTTTAAATCAAGTAGATGTTCTCAAAGGCTTATCGAGTATATGATAATTAGAAGATGAATACAAAAAAATATACCGTTTTTAAAAGTTGTGAAAATATTTTTTCTGATTCATGATCCACAATAAATTCTAACGGTAGGAATTTTTGATAAAAGCTTTTCATGAAGAACAAGTTGAGTTGTTATTATGATTACATTCCCGACGAGTCTTCTTTATTCATTCACTGCAAATATGTAAAATTATTCCAAGCAATAGCTTCTATCAAATGAAGTAATTCCTCCGTAATATATTCCATTCATTTGAATAAATCATTTCACCTTTCAATCGCGCATTTAGAAGAAAATATATCAACCAGTTTCCGTTTATCATTTGCCAAATTGATGCAATATATAATTTAGTCGTTTTATTTTCATCTGTCAAAGCTAGTACCTCATATCTACCGGATGAAGTTGAAGTAATGATATTAGCATACATTATGAGAATTTTGGATAACCATTTTGAATTTGATGAAATTTGTATTATTTATATAAATGGTGGTAAGTTTTTTAGTGCTTGAGAGCCATTTGTTTCATGTCTTTCAAGTCTAGGAATGAAAGAAAAACCTCGTGGACACATTTTTTCTTTCGTCTTTCCATAACACCCATTCAAAAATCATCTTCTTTCCTTCACCACTAAGATTTCATATTTTTCAACACTTGTGTTACTGTTATTTCAGTGAAAAAGTTTATATCTCGTAAAAAATCACTCAGTCAATCAGTAAGAGAAGAAATACCAAAATTTCAATGTTTTAAAAATGTAAATTTATTTCTAGTAGGTACTCAAATCTTCAGAATAACCTTTACGATAAGTCGACGAATCTCTACTTGATATTTTCTGTTTCGTTTTCATTTGTATTTTACTCAACAAAATCACTTAAAGAAATAAAAAATCAGGTGTTCAGGGAGACAAACTGGTTCCTCATAATTACTGCCCAATTAGCCCCACGAGTATACCGATGAAAGCGATGAAACGGATCATCTTGAAGAGGATACGTGAATTTATTGACTGTGTTGACATTATTTCCCGACGGCTTCATTCCCGGACGCTGAACAGTGACAAACCTCCTGGAAGCGACAGATATTTGGCCCAAGGCTCTTGACGAGAGAAGGTCTGCGAAAACTTTTGACAAGGTGCTACACAAAAGGGGGCTCCGAAAGCTCTTCTGTCTCGGCATTCGTTGCTTGAAGCGGCAACTACCTTACGGGCAAGGTTTTCCGCGTGAGGATCGGAGATTTTTAACGTCGACTGCGAGGTCCGTGTAGAGTGGAGTCCTTCAAGGCTCAGTCTTGGGACCACTTCTGTTTTGTATACTCACGAGATAAGTCATGGTCTCGTATCTAAATGGAACTGATACCAAGCTGTTTGCCGACCCATCTGTAGCACACCATCAACTGCAAGTTGACCTCACAACAATTGCCACCTTGGCAAGAAGATGGATGATTTTTCTAAATGAGAATGAATGCAAGGTCTAGCATTTGGGAAAGAGAATTCCTCTCCCAGAGTACTGAATCGAGGTAATAAAATCCAGGGATCTGAAATGGAAACACCGAAAAAGGCAAATGGACTCGACTACTCTTTCATCAAGGGCATCAAAACCCTCACTAAAGACATTTTGAAAATTATTCTGAAGACTTATATCAGGTCCATCATGGAGCGCATACAGGGACGACTGACGAAACTTCCTAGAGAACTGCATGGTCCTAAATACCAACAAATGTTTAAAATCTTTGATTCTATAACCCTAGATCAGAGGAGATTGCACAATACCTGTTCGAAATAAACAAGATGATGAACAGCCTGTTCAGTTCACCAGGCAGTTGAGAAGTCCAGAAAGTTGTCCAAATCCGTAGACTGAGAGGCCATGAAAAGAAAATGAGGAAAGAAGAGACACGAACGAATGTGAGGACTATTTCCGTCACGAACAGAACAGTAAACATCCGTCTAGGTGAAATCCAGCTATATTGAACTAAAATCCGAGTGGATTCATATCTGTACGCTTTAAGATATCGCTGTGATCATTGATATAGTATATCAGAAAGGCTGTTAGATTCGTAATACACTTTTATACAATATTATTATATCAATGAATCGGTTGCTAAAATGAGTATTATGAGCAAAGATTATTAGCTATGTAATTCTGTAAGAAGGCCTGTTAGACATCGTATTTCATCCCTACTGTACTCTAACGACTTTTTGGTATTAAGCTTCGAAGGGTGAATAAAAGCCTTAGAGTGAGCCAATCCTGGAAGCCCATAAATCTTCTAGGCAGGTAGATATCTCTGTCCTGAGTCTGCGACTAAAAACACCAAAACCGTATGGCGTTTTCAATCCATTTGTGGACCAACAACTATCTGCTCTTAATATTTTCTCTTCCCGGAGGAAACTACGAAAAAGAAAAAGAATTGTTTATCAACTTTTTGAGTGTTTTCACCTTCTACAATCTAAAAAAAATGTAAAAAAGTCTATAGAAAACCCTTATTTTCCCCACAAAATGACTTTCGTTCAATATAGTACACTATTATTCACAGAATTGTAGCTTGAAAAGTGAAAGTATTTCATGAGGTCCAAGAAAAGTTCCTCTTTGCGTCCTTTTTCTCAGTCGAGTGACCCTGTAAGGCTCATCAATTTGTATTAAATGAGAGGTGTAGTTGTCGAAATTGGCAACGAAATCAAAATTGGAGAAAACGTGACAGATGGCAAAGGAAAGTCCTACTTTTGTTGGAATATCTAATTACCTGCGAGATATCGCTTCAATGTTATATGAGGGTTCGCTTTTCAAAACAGCATATGTGTGTCCAGTAGCGCAGACGAAGGGGGACTGTCAGGTTTACGAGTATATATAATAGAAGATCTATTTTATTTTCTGATTGTATCTTTACCTTGTTAATAGTTTCAGGATCACATATTATAGGGTTTCAGTCATTTTGAAAATATTCATAATACGAAGCGCAATAAAGAGGTAACATTTGGAGGCTGTCTTTCACTAAGTAATTTTTTCAGAATTCAACTATGTAACTCAATAACAGACATGTGGGCAATCAAGTTCACCTAGTATAGTTCTTGGTGGAATCTAGTATTAACTAGTTAGCATTTTTCACTTCCTTACCGTTATCTCTCGATTACTCTGTTCCTTTTTGTCGTTCTTTCACGAACTTTATGAAAACCAATGAACTTTTATATCAATAAAATTCAAAGTTAAGCTATATATTTCCAGGTTCACACTCAGATTTTCTGATTCTTTTGATAGCATTTTCATAAACTCCTCAGTAAACCTGTTTCCTCCCGATACTTTTTTCTTTTAGTCTCTACTTTACTAGCTTTACTGCAGAAGGTGATGTGAGCATGAGTCTCTATACTTGGAACAACTTGGGTGGCTGAACATGGAAAACATAATCTGAATTTGAGATTTAAACATCTTTCAACTGCGCTCAAACATAAAACCACTTTTTCGAGGCTCTTTCTCTTATAACATTGCAGGCTTATATAATCGGCTTCCCATCAAATTTAAATCACTACTACCATTCAGTTCCAATAAAAATCTGGAGATATATATGTTTCAATCTGGTTCTCTTCTTTCATAATATTGATGAGTTGATCCCTATACTTAATATTTATTTATCATAGATGCATAGAAAATGAAAAATGTATTATATTAAATTTCCTTTATGTTCATGACATGACACATTGAAAGTATCTGTCTTCTGATTTTCTTCCTTTCTCTTTTTTTTTCAAGACTGATTGCAATTTTGTATCAATATGAGTTTGCTGTTGCTGGTAGGATGGAAAAGCAATTTCTTCTTCGACTCATTTTGTGCTTATGTTGAATCCTGCCGTTTGTTTTCTTAGGTTAGTATCTCTTGTACTGAGTAACCTTTCAATAAAAGCATTCATTATTATTACCATTCTTCCGGAGCTAACTTTCCTTCATAATTTTGTATCTGATTACTGAAGATTTCTTTCCATTTTTCTATATTTTTATTAAAAAATTGTTCGAAATATTCTCTTCATGTATCCTTTACCATCATTTTCATGTTCATCTATATCTCATGTGTTGTTTAATGATGAAGCTGATAAGAGTGTCATGTTTTTCAATCGATTATTCTCAGTGTTCCAAAGACTGATGTTTGCTATGAATAAACTTCATTCTTTTCTAATGTGTTAACAATTTCCGTATCAAAATTTTTCAGCTTGTTAAGCGAATGTTTTTATTAGGACCACCCTCTAAATCACAATGTTATTCAAATTGAAAATAAACCTTGAACGGCTTATCAACCTACTTTTTGAAATCGTATACCTTAAAGAACTATTAAGATTCATGTAAGATATGGAACATTTTTTTCACATAACACATCTTTCCAAATTATGCAAATCGGTATTTAGTAAGAAATTGCAAGCAATAACAAACCATGTATGTATCTGACTATTATGATCGTATATTATGCTTTCATATTTAAAGGCGTTTTGTAATCAACTTCGAAAGAAGATACGTCAGTGACTGGGATCAGAAAAAATAAACGAAAGAAGAATAGTTTTTGAAGGGAATATGGATGTTGTCTACAATACGAAAGTTGAAAGAAAATTGTTGACAAATCAACGAAATATCGAGTAGGTATCTATCTGAGAATATCTACAATGACCAAGAGCGTTTTAACATCAATACACTCTTTCTTTCAATGTCCCATTATTTTCTCTTGAATAATCTTTCCTGAGTAAATTATCTAAATAATCTCGAAACAATCGATAATACCACCTGATTATGTGTTCAAATTAATTAACCAAATGCACATTAAACAATTAACAGGCAATTTCAATGTCTTATGTAATTCGACTCGGGGCTAAAGCCGCTATGCTTGATAAACACGAATTTTTCTAACTGCTAACCTCCAAAAAATACACTTCTCGTCACACTAGAATTCACATCAGAGCGGGTGCTTTCACGTCTGGATTACTCAACGTGTTGTGCGAGTTTATGTGAACGAATTGTCAAAATAATGCCTTCGGTAGCGTTAAATGTTTTATTTCATTCACACGTAATCATGAAATCACAGGACAACAGTCTGATTGACAGTTTGTCAACTTCGCTGAACGTGACAGATTTTAGATGAGCCTTCAGAAAATATCAACATGAATTATATCTGGTAACCGTGGCTGCGTGATATTTCCATTAAACTATTTTTTGTGAGATCGAGTAGATTTTACAAGCAAAGTTCATCAGCTAGTATCAGTGTATTCAACTCAAAAAGAAATACAAGATTAGTATATAAAAACTAAAAAGTGTTTCTGGCACTTTATGGCACGACAGCACATCCGTCTCTTCAATCCATTTGGATTCCAGGACATCTTCTGTGGATGCTCATCTTCACCGGCAGCAGGAGGTTGCATATCTTAATGAGGATCTAGAAGTGATTTCAATTTGGGGTGGAAGTAACCAGGTGCAAGTCGATACCTCGAAAACCCAGGCATCGGTTTTATCCAATAAGATAAATGTCTTCGAACTGGATATAATAATATCCAGACAGATGATTTTGCTTTCTGCTTCGATAAATTTGTTGGGGGGTAAAATGGACACTAATATGTCTTGGCTCAATCAAATCGTTGGAATTTCAAAGGTTGCATCTCAAAAGCTTGGAGCACAGTCCCGAACCAGTAAACTGTATACACCTCATCAACTTTTGGTGCTTTATTGAGCTCAGATCTGATCTTCTTTGGAGTATTGTTCTCATGTGTGGAGCTCCGCCCCTAAGCATACCCTGAAGCTGCTGGATGCCATCCAGGAAAGAGGTTTCCTCCAGATCGGAGACGCGAATATCACTTGCAACTTTGATAGTCTGGAACATCGAAAAAGGTTGGAGATTTGTCTCTCTTCTATAGATATTTTCTCGGGAAGTGTTCCAGTGACTTGTCACATTCGATTTCACCAAGAGCGGTACATAACAGAAATACGCGACGGACTGTGGCTGCTCATCGTTTTGAGGTTCAATTCAGTAAACCTCTTACTTCACTGATTGAGAACCCTTCCATATGGATGCAATCTTCAGCGAATCGCGTCTTTCGCAAATGCACTGCTCATAGAGCTTGTGTTTTGTCCTTAAAAAATGGGCTATATGGCTGAATAGTTACAAGTGTCTGATAATAAAATAGAGGTACTTCACATATCCTATTCCAGCCAGATCAAGCTTCACTAATTCTAGGAAAACTTCTTACAAAAATTACAAGAGAATTTGAGAAACCGTTTTCGAAACGAATATTTAGGACAATTGAAGCTAATGAAGAATCAAAAACGATTGCGTCCAACTAGGACTACTTCATCAAGTTCGACTGAACTGAAGTAGTCCTAGTTGAAAACGAAAATGATAGACGCCTTGATGGGCCTTTGGGGCGTATCATCCAACTGATTCCAGGCAGAGATATCAAGATTCGTTTGGTGCAGGTCAAAACATCAAAAGGAACCTTGGTGAGGCCTATTCAACGAATGTATCCATTGGAATGTATCGATGACATCGCAGGCACCAATAATTCATGAAATGAAGCATCGTCCAATGAGAAGTATGAAGAGAATAAGTAGACTTGCAGATGAGATGAAGACATCATCAAGATATAATGAAGACATCAGTGCGGGAGTGTCGGATGTCAATTATGACATCTACAGAGCAACCGTAAGTGAAAGTGCGGGTTCGCGTGTTAGTAGATCCGATACACCAAACAGTGTGTAAATTTCAAGAAGTGGCCTGGAATAATAATAATTGAGACAAATTGAGTTAGTCCTCATGTATCCACAAATAACTTGAAGTCCTTCACCAGTACCACACCGTTAGCGACCATAAAGATCCTTCTAGATCTACCTCCTCTCCTCCTTTTTCTGGAGAGAGAGGCTAAATGGAATGCATATAGACTTGTGTACATAGATTTGTGCACATTTCCAATTCCGCAAATCAATTTAATGCAGAGTGCAACAGACTGTTGGATGTCAACTACGAACTGCCTTATAAAGTACTGTTCAGAAACGCCTCCCGGTTATGGTGCACGTGTTTTGAGTCGCAGACTCAGGACAGAGATAATAACCTGTCTAGGAACCTATGCGACTGTATTTCAAACGGAAATGTATGCTATTGAATTGTGTGCTGAGATATTGGAAGAATCCAACTTCATACACAAATTAATAACAATATTTTCGGACATTCAAGCGGCGTTGGAAACTCTTGCCTCCCATCGAATAACGTCTAAATTTAAATTGGTAGTCAATTGCCAAAAACGACTCTCCTCGATAGAAAGACCTGACAGATTGCCTCTAGTCTGGATTCCTGGCCATACTGGCCTAGAAGGCAATGACGTTGTTGGCTCTCATGCAAAGGAGGGTGCTACAAGCAGCTTCATCAGACCAAAACCTGTCATTTGCATCGCTTTAGGCTTGGCCAAACAAACATAGAACACCTTCATGACGATTGATGGTCTTCCAGGATTGGCTCACTCCAAGTCGTTTATTCACCCTTCGAAACTTGATACTAAACAATTGTTGGATTACAGTAGGGATGAACTACACTGTCATTTAAATCAACATATGTAGAGATTCGGACTGTCGGAAGACAGTATGTCACGCCTCTGTTTGGAAAACAGTGAAGCACATTCCTTATGCCTGCCCCGCTGAGGACTGAATAAGGTTTTCAGAGTTCCGCAGAGCCGTACTCTCACCATCTGACTTGAAAGACCACTCACCACACAAACTAATCGGCATCGTCAAGAAGCTGGGTCTATTTGGTCGGATGTGAATAGGTATGAGCCACAATAAACCCTTACGAGTTACGGTGGAGGATCGAGTAGACACACTCACTTTGGACCTAACCTAACCCAACCATTATGAAAATTCACTCGCAAAGAGAAGAGGCGCTCATTGGAAGCTAGAGTAAACAATTTGTAATGATTTTTTATGACACGACAGAATCATTCTCAAATATTCGGGGTGACCCAAAAAAATTATGCATATCAGAGTTATATTTTTTTCAATGAGAGACCCCCTTTTCCATTCCATTTTTGAACTCCCCGATTAATTCTATAGGGGCATTCACTAAGATTATTCATACCTAAATTCAGTCGATTCCGAAGTATATATTGCATTTTTTTATAATTTCGGTGTGTTCTGAATCAGTCGTAGGAATTAGGCTTCTAGAATTTCTCAAGATATTTTTCTATTCAACACGAATGACCGAGTTGTTATAGCTGATTTGTCCATTCTGATTAGTTTCAAATAACAATATCTTCAATTTTTTCAACTATGGTACGTATCATACTTAAAACATCTAAAGGTATCGTATCAGAGGATCTGTTGGGCCATTCTGAAGAAACCCGTCTGCCGGTTTCAATAATTGACAAATCCAAATAGTTTTCAATGTAGCGTTTTAGTAAGATGAGGTACAATTTTATCACGACGTGGTGGTTCAAAAGTGGCTAGGTGACAATCATTCAAATCGGTGGATATCCAAAGATGGTTTTGAGGAATGGTCCGCTTTATCACCCGATATGACACCATTGATTTTTTCTGAGGATTCGTGAAGTTTCAGGTATACTATACACCACCGCAGCCTATTCCAGAATCCATGGATAGAATGAAATTACTCCAAAAATAATGCTTACAAATATGAAGTAAACAAATTTCTTTGTCAAGTAGTGAATGAGAAACATTTCCAACATTACTGGTGTGACTTTTGAAGAGATTTTTTGACATAATGTTTTTCATTTCTGCTAATTACTCTGGAACGGCTGATGTGCTTTCCAAAATCAGAAGAGTGTTGAATTGAATTGAAGAGAATTGAAATTCTTATCAAATAATGAATCACTCGACATCCTTGGTCTTTGTCTAGTTTCATCTGCTTTATTATTGATGTGTTCAAAATGTCCACTCCATATATCTTCGAAAAAAAAAATTATAGCTACTACTTTATCCATTTTCTGCAAGAGATGTTCTCTCGTTGATGGAACCGGTATTTTTCAATGTCATTTTCTTTGTCTTGTTTCGACAAAATACTAACTGTTTCATTTTCACGAATCAATTCATTGTAAATGAAATGTACACTCACAGAACTGAAGCACCAGTCACGTGAAGACAAATCGCATATTGTACAGAGTGTGTTTTTTCTCGCCGACTACTATATTTACGAAAATCCGATTCAATTTCTGTTCTACACAAAATGCTTTCACGACCCGTATCTTTCGCAAGAAATAAGCAAATGAATATCGTGTCGTAAGCCTATCAAATCACGAATCCTGAAAATTGCGCCAAATTATCGTTAATCTACATTCATTTAAAATAAGTGCCCTGACGATTTAAGCAACAATCCAATCAAACGCCCGGCTTCATATAAAACTATGCTCTATTAAACAATAAGTGAAGGTAAAAAATAAACCATATTGTTACGCTCGTGACTGGAGAATTAGTTTCGTTCGGAAGTCAGCCACCATTCTATACAGGTCGGGAATTTTCTGCTGGTGCTAGGATGTAGGAAAAGTGTGTTGCGAGAAAGCTTTTCAACTTTCTATACAGAACATTCCAGTCAAAATAGGTCAACCTGCATAATCGCGAAACAAATCAATTTTATTTTTCTACGTAAAAGCCAACTCCTTGTTAGTCAGCTCCACCCCATAACAAACCACTTATCAAAAATTTCAAATGGTAATAATAGTCTAATGATACCCTTTTTGAAAAAACTGTCAAAACAGTATCCAGGATAATGTATATCATGAAATGTTCGAACAGCACCATTAACTTGCATATAATGTTATAAAAAATCTGTTATCTCCACCATTACAAATTCCATCCTGAAAAAAATGTCCAGTGGAGTCAAATCAGGGCCATTCTGTAGAACCTCTTCTTCAAATTAATCAGCCAAATTATCGTTGAGGAATTATTGCAATCTTACTACGCAATGAGTACCTCCACAGCTCTTGGTTACTCTATTGTACATGTGACAAACAAAGCTGAATTATTGTTGATGCGATTCGATTGAATGTCATTCACTTTTCTGCTGGATTCATATCCGTTCAATTCATAAATCACTTATATTTTGTGAGAGGGAAATATATGTTGATCAAGAATTCTGAAAACGTTTGTACAACTCACCACTGACAACTTGGTCAAACTGCATGGTTTACATCAAAACAATGTCATCAGTTTTCGTGAATTCATGTAACAATTATAATACATATTCGTGTTTCATATTTCTGTATATTATTTTTTCATGAAATAGAAGATAATGGAGGAGATAACAACTAGAGTTCAAATAGAACTGAAATAAATATATCTGATGATAAACTGACAGTCACCATTTAAGAATAATTTTCTCATAAATATCAATAACTTTATCAGCAACTAGATGGTAGAATTCAAGACCATTTTATGTACTGAAACAAACAAATTTCCGCTGTGAGTTCTTATTTCTGTTATTTTCATCCTTCAATGGTGATCAGTTTGAACATTTCAATCAATGAAATTGTGTCTTCAGGTTGACTTTCTGGTTTGGAATTGAATAAATACTGAAGAGAGTATTTTTTTACACTGTATATCGTTGTGTTGTCAAAAATGTTACAAGGTCACAAACATAATTGAAAGACCATTCAACTAAGATGTCAATTATTATTTCGATTTGTAATTTTAGACGTGGGGATTATTGTAGGGAGAAGGCTAGCCACCCCTTTCCCACCCTCGTCAACCAAAGTTGACGTTTTCTACAAGTAAAGTAAATGGGCATACTTGAAAACTACCTGTGAATGAAATTAGCCACAAGAACAATTCCTTCAGGCTAGTCTCAACTTACCTACGCTGTAGGTTAATGGACTGACACGTATCAGAAAACAACTCCTTCCCTGGATAATACCACGAAGAGCGTTGGATTATATCCGCCAGGTGTCAGTGCAAGATTCTTCACTGAAGTTATTCCTGCTTATGCTGTTGGCGATACAACTGCCAGAATTGATTTTCAGTTACTGGAAAACACTTGCAGACCGATTTCGGGCCACTCGTCAGTGCAAGGTAGTTCGAGGAATGATACTATATGAGGAATAAGATTTTCCATTATGGAAAATCATCGACTTCATGTTGATGATAGCCACTACAGTAGATCAGCCGGCGGAGTTGGGCAAGAGCCCAATAACATCGAAGAACTCGTGTTGTGAACATCGTGTTGGTACGCTCATTCTTCTTTAATTATTTTTCACCTGCACAAAAGGGAGAATTTGTGTATACCTTCCCTATTGTACTTCCTGATAAAAGTTGGTGGTAGACGGAAAAAGAGAGATGTCCTCCTTTCCGTTCCCGCATCTCAGAAGCACAGCTACATATGCCAAGCTGTGGTTGAAACTAGATTGAATATAATTATCTGATCGGACCATAGATCATAGTATTGCTTTTACTATGAGATGCTTCCTTCAGTTCCATTAAATTGTTTCTTGAACCTCCTGGATAACTGCACAAGTTTCAAATTTCCATATCATTCAACATAATTTGGACGTTATTCAGTTTAATTTAAATCAACATATCACTTTCATATGATTAATTTCGTGCTTGGGCTTCATATCGTTCAGAAAAATAATGAACCGGAACAATTATGTGAACAGGAGGCGTGTTTCATAAGATTCCGAAGGATATGAATTGAAATTTGAATAACTTGCCATATAAAGCGTCATATTCATTAATTATGACTGTTTTCATTTCATTCCCACGCCTATAATATCGAAGATTTACATTTTCCTATGAGTAAATTCCAAACCTCTGGGACTATAGTGACGGTTGTTCAACAATTCAATCCTTGACGATTTTCTTGTCAGGTAATGTAAGATCTGAGAAAGAAGTCAGTTTTAGATTTATAACTTGTTATACAGTGTGTAACAACAAAAACTTAACAAAGCCGTTTTTGAAAATAAAAAGTAAGATTTTTAAAAAAGTTCGGACTTGTCGATTTCTAATTAAGCGATGGAGCGAGAGACAGAAATATTTCACAAGCTTCGGAAAGGTGTACAACATGAATCAAAAGATCTTCAGTTTATCTCAGTTCCACGAATCATTTAGTGGGACAAGCTAGTGGTGAAAACAATTGAGGAAGGGTAACATTTGTAGACAAGGATATATCACCAACTCCTATGCTATGCGATAAATTCTCCACATTCATTGATTATGAGGCGTCCCCAATGGGCTACTTTGTAGGAATGGATCTAAAAGTCTCAAAGCAAATTTTGGTATTGTTTTCTCACAATTGCCGCCAGTATTTCAGGAAGACAAAGCGCTGCTTTGCAGATGGATCACTTTTTCGAATGTGTCAATTAGTTTCAAAAAACTAAGCGAATCTTTTGGTGGCATTTTACATTTCAATGTAATTCGCTAAGAAGAGCTCACATTGTTTTTCATGCCATTAAGAACTACTTGAAAGTTAGAAAGGTAAAACGAAACAACAGACCCTGATTCAACAAATATTGTGCAGAAGAGTGTTTTCACAAAGCAATGGAACCCTTTTTTATCACAGCATTCTCTTTTGCAAACCAAAGTAGATACGTAATCAGTGTCTGTTCAGATCCGAAGAAATACTCAAAGCCAATATTAGTTCTAAGGTCATCAATTCTCCAAAGGGATCACGTTCTTTAGCAGCTGCTTAGAACATGTAAGATGCAGCTTCAACTCTTCATTTCATAGTTTGACTTGTCGCCATCATGGCCAGACATTTAGACATGTTTGTCTGGAATTGTTAATGAACAACTTTGTTTTTCTCTGTGAGACCTCTGAAGATCTTTCATCAACTTTCATGAGTCAGTGATTAACCAATGGGAGGGAGGTAGCTGTGTACTAAAATTTCGGTCAGAGATATTACTTCCGAAATGGTTCACTGGAAAAACGCATCATTCACTAGTTACATGATTTCAATTATGTATCTATTAGAAGATCATACCAGAGCCCAAATAATATCCAATACCAGACACTGCTTTCTCAATCAACTATAGATTTCATCAGTAATACTAGTCTGGGTTATGAATGTGATGTTCGAACTGTTCGAACTGTTCTGAAAGTAACAACCCTAAGAAAGAACAAGCTTGTAGGATCGATAGAAAACTCAAATCACGAAAAATCAAAAATAAACGGAGATCCCAAAGGCGGTTCGATACAAAGCGACAGTTTTACGTCGATATCGTAGTATTAATGACAAAGTTATGTTTCATTATGCAGAAAACGACTCGATTAATAATATAGTGTTTTTACTCAGCGGATATAGCTAGCCTCGAGAGCTAGTCATTGCGAAGGAATCTAGAAACCAGTCATCTATTATTAAGTAAGATTGTGCTATCACTTCTGGTTTATTATTTCATTAAATTCCTGGCAATGAGAAACAATCAGCGTTGCTTTTAATTGTTGTATAGTGAAAGTGTAAAATTAAAATATAAGATTTGCTCCCTACTTCTGCTTTATTTTTCCTTTTACAATGCGCTCCGATGTTTAGGTATAAACTTTTCTGAATAAAACTGAAACTTTTTTACAATTTTAACGGAAGATTTTGGATTAACAATTCGAACCAACGAACCAAAAATATCTATTCTAATAACCATATATAATTTGAGATACTAACGATCCGTTTCGAATGATAGAATCACGTGACAGACAATGGTTAGCGACAATATGATTGCAGGAGGTCGGATATCCATCCAAGGAAGAAATTTGGTAGTACGAGTTCTGTGTTATTCTTGTCAAGAAGGCTCATTTAGTTAAAGGACGCCATCCAACTGAGACTGAAGATGAAAACGTTTCATCTGAGTTGTAATAACAATATTGTGTCATTTTGAAAACTTTCCAAGCTGGAATGCTCATCATTGAAATAAAGCTGGATAATTGTTCTTCGTTTATTTTTCATAATACTTTTATATTTTATGGTACACTGAAGCGTAGAAGGGCCATCTTCAAAGTCTATTGGAAATCTCCACTTCTTAACGAGATCTCGCCTTTTTCTCGAAATCTCGTCTGGAGTTTTTTCTCGATATATCGACTTTTCTCACGAGATCATTATTTTTATCTGAATCAGAATATGATTGAAATGTTTTTATCAGTAGTAATTTCAGCTGCGTAATAAATATATTTATATTATCAATTTTTTTAAATATTCAGACAGATAATTGAACAATCGCGGCGCAAGGAAGGCTCTTACGCTATTTGAAAGTGATTTTGTAAAATTTTAATTTAGCTTTTTCTTGCCTTCATAGTATATAGAGAGATTCATTTTTCGTAATTTATAATTTTCATAAGTCTCAAGTTATGAGAATGTTTTAAAAGTATTCACAAAAACAGTTACAGTTGTCATCTGTATAAAAACATCATGAACTTACAAAGCTCGACAAAGTAAATATCATTTTTGGGACATCAGCGATTATGCTTTAATGATAATTTAGTTTTGAAAAAGACATAGAAATCATCATAGAATTTGAGAAAGACATAAATCAAGGAACCAAGCAGTGAAATGTTTTTATGAAACGCGATTAATATCCCATTAATAAATTAATTGGTCTTATAGAAAACGATATGCTCAATTTTTTTCTCTGGAATTGGTTGGTTGGAAGTATTGATAGAATAATAGTTGGCAGAATACTTGGTTTTATCGCCGTCAGGTTTTATGCTAATTGCAATTTCCATACTGTTCATCCGATTTTGATGTGAGTTTCATTAATCATCTCAAAAGTATAAAGGACCGTTTCAAGATGACAGTTTTCATAAAAATGTTGAAAATGAAACTGTGTTTCATCTATTCACTACCTTCATGTCGAAGAAAAAAAGTTTCTTTTCCATTGGAAATGTAAATAAACAAAATTGTAACTCCTACCATTCACTTAGTAGTTTTCATGGTCGATTTTGAATAACAGTAATAATAATAATGATCGACTTTACTCAACTGAGTAAAGCTACAACTACTTTTACAGTTAACCTAATATGCATTATAAGAAAAGGGATTAACTGGACGAAAAAATATAAATTATGCGACGAAGCAAATTATTAGAAGTAAACAACAAACAAAATAGTTTAAAATAAAAATTCAATTCTCCTGATCATATTGAATTCTGCCTTCAGTTCATTTTGAAATGAGGATTTTGATAATTGCATGAGATCTTCCATAATGGTGTTATGAAAAAATATAGCTAGGGAAAAAAATGACTTTCTGAACATGGCTGACGAATGACGAGGGATGTGTAGGTTTTGGTTAGTTCGAAGGTTGAAAGAATCTAGCTCTAACCCCTGTGTAAATGTATTAAATAGAGGAACAGATATTTTTGATTTCGGTACTGAACAAGTTATGTTACAGTAGGTATATTGCCTGAGAATAGACACTGATAGTCAACTAAGTTGGCACGAGCTTGCGAAAAATTAATCGATTGAGAAAGTTGCTTTTTTGTACTAGGGGACAAGTTATGTCTATGTGGATTAGGAACTATAAGAGTGCGTTGAATTTTAAATCTTCATTGGAAGTGATGCCCAAGTTTTTTGCAGAGTCAACCGATTTGAGTATTTGGTCACCTATCTTGAGTTTCATATGCTCTTCAACATATTGTCTTTGGTTTATGTTGCCGAAGAACATGACATGGCATTTGCGAGGATTCAGCTTCAAATTGAGTTTGTTCAACAGAGTGTATATAACTTCAAGATCATCATTTACCTGATTTTAGGATACTATACTATGATCCGATACTATGATATAGTTGCGTGTCATCCGCAAATGCTTGAACATAAAAAATATCTGCAGTGTATAACAAAATCAGAAAGGACCAACAATTGACCCTTGAGGTACTCCTGATATAACATTTTCTAGGTATGAACTTGTATCATCAATATAAACCTTTCGATATCAGTTGTTCAAATAACAATTCAAAGAATTTATGACATTAGCTGAACATCCATAATATTCAAGCTTGGAAAGAAGGAGTTTATGGCTAATGCTGTCGAGCGGCTTAGAAAAATCTAATAAAACTAGAGTGGTGAAGACTTTTTCATCAATATTGGCTACAATACTATCACCAACATTAAGTAGAGTCGAAACCGTGCCTGATAATCTGAAAGCCTGTTTCCGGATATAAAAGAACTTTAGAAAAGGCTGATAAAATACTCATTGGACATAAATCTGAGAGAGTGAGTGGATTTTTTTCGATTCAGATGGCGGTTTAACAATAGCTCCTTGAAACGACACAAAAGAGTCACCTCATATTTTTGTTACACGAATTTTTAGGTACTATATGAGTTCAAAATGTTATGAAATATGATTACCTACATAAAAGACAATGAAACATGAGAAATATAAAACAATATAGTTGTAACTGCTTCTGATTGAGTTGAATCAGAAAATTTGCTAACTTCTTTTAGAATTGTTCCTGTGGAGTTTTTTCGTGGAGTCAAAAAAATAAATATCGCAGAAAGTAAATTTCGGATCACCCTGTATTCGAAAACCGTCTCGTAATCAAGATGTTACTCGAATTAGTGAAACTTCCAAAGCATCAATTCGAATAAAAGTCCTTTTATGTGTAGTAACTGGCACACGCAAAGAAAGCTAGCAACATAATCGTTCTTTTCGCTGCGGAGCTATTCACGACCGTTCGAATGATGCACTTGCAGTTCGATTCAACAAAAAATATTCATCGTGACGGGATTCGACAGAACAGTCATTAAGATCTCGATCGAGATACTTTCATAGTATAATTTCTACAAGGTGAGTAGATATTGGCGTTTGGAATGAACATCAGACTAGCGTTGCAACAAATCCGCCCTTGTTCATTATTTTCATCAATAACGTTCAATTCCAACTAAGATCCAACCATATTCAATTTGCCGATGACCTATAATATGTATTTATGACTGTGGATTACTTCGGCATACTATATCAACTTTGAAGCAGTGGTGTTCTTAAATTGCTTCAAACTCAATATATTCAAATGTAAAGTCTCATTATTCTGCCGGAAATGTTCCCCAAGCAAGTACAGTAATCCTATTGATAACTTAGTTCTTGAATAATGTTTGAGCTTCAAGAATCTGGTGGTCATATCAGGCTTATCAGCTGCTTTGAGCCTGACTGTGAAGAACGAATAGTTTCAATAAATTCGACACTTCACGTTTCTCACAATGGGCACCAATGGACACCAGTGGCTCGATGAATATAGGCTGATACCGCATATGCTGGACATGAGGACAACACATTTTGTCAAGAACCTTCATACCCATGACGCGACTGCGGTAGACCAAGGTATTGAAGACACTATCCTGGCAGACAATGATGATCCCACCAGTTTCCGACTTCAGTGCACTCGTCCTGAGAAAAGCGAATGTCAGACGCTTTGATAAGCTGACGTCTTCAATGTTGTTGAAGAAGATCCCATGCATTGGAATATTATTGTTTTAGGGATTTTAAAGGGGTCTTTTGCTGGACGCGTTCCAACTCGGTAACAGAGTTTCAATCACCTCGTTCAGTATCGAAAACTAAACCGAGTTCACCAGCTGCTCTGGCTAAGTAAAAAGAAATGCTCCAATTCCTGCGCTCTTGTGATCGCGGACCATACAGAGTAGGGGATCGGAGCTCCTTGTGACATCACAGGTTCTATCCAGTACCATTTTGTCATGTAAATACTCCAAACTTAAAAGTCCACTGCTTTCCTATTGTCGAGGGAGCATTATTTCCATCATCATCATTAGTAGTTTTTCCCAGTTTTCAAAATAGTGTTGTAGCTACTTTTAAATTCTAACAAACTTATCGGTACTATAAAAAGAAAATATTTTTATGAAGATATTTTTCTCAGGAGACTTGGTTTTCATAATATGAAAACTGGTATTCAACAAAAATCCTGATATAAGCTACTTATCCAATTAGATTTATGCAGTAACGTTAGTAGTCAAAATTTCACCTCAAGTTCCTATGAAAAAACTATTTAAAACTTTTAATCCTCCATAATGTGCGTTCAATCACTACTTCAAAATAAAAAACCTTCATGGTAATATGTTTTCGTGTGTATTTTATGTTATAACAATCGAAATGTTATAGTCATACAGACCGTCATTGTTAGAAAGTGTTTTTCAAAGGAAACTCATCTAGTCATTAAATGAAACATTCCACTCAAAAAAATGGAAAAAAATAGTTTCGAATTTTGATTCACCCAGAATCAAATCTGGTAAATTCGTTAACCGATAATGGTAATGGTAAAACAGATTCTTCAACTGAGCATTCGTTGATAATAATGACGGTTGTTTACTCGTAGATAAGTTCAATGACATTATACGTTCTCAACTGCTCTTTTACCGATCCTTTGAAGATTTGCTTTGTATATTTAACCATTTTATTATTTTATTGATATTTTTCTTTCTTTGCCCAAACAAAACATTGTTTCTAGTACGGTTTGCATATTATTTTCGATAGTTGTCTATTCTTGTAATTTTTCCTCGATAGTTTGACATGTAGGTAGGTATGTGAAAAGTAAAATGGTATTTGAGATCTTGAAGGCATATTTAGAAACATCAAATATCTGTTTAAAAATTTTCAATTCAATTCCATATTCCTAATTTGCTTTTTGTTGAATGAAAATCTTATGAGTCATTTTAAATAATTCACAAGAATGTTTTCGAAGATAGCTGTGAGATTATCAAAAAAATTAATTCAGTCAAATTATCTTGAAAAGATCATTTTCAAACACATGAAGTAGAAGTGGGTTCAAAACACTACCTTGTGGTACTTCCTGTAGAGGAAATCATGTTGAGTAATGTAATATCAATTCATATACATGCAATTTATTGGATAAGGGCCTTTTTTCAAATTTCATGAGAGCCAGGATCTTGTGGATTATGTGGTTTCAGTTAACTGACAGTATATGTAATCTCCAATTTATTCTATTGAATGAAAAATAATTAACAGCCTCACCTTTTTGTATTTACCTGTTTCTCCATTTAATAGACAAGTTTTTAACGATATGAATTACAATAATCCTCATATTCACTTGCAAGTTCCTAGATATCTGCATTCTTTCGAAGTAAGAATTGATAGACGGTATTTTTCCGTTTATCAGAATGCAAGTCAATTGAATAATCAACGCTATTGCTTGATTGCATTTTGTTGTAGTATTTTTGATACTGGCTCTTAGCAAAAGATTGTTTTGAGTTTTTCATGAAAATTAGTTAGTGATATTCCAATATATTATCGCTAGCTAACATATATACCGTATTTTTTGTTTCTGGTAAGTACTGCAGATGTGTAATATGATTGGATAGTGATTTGTTTTTTATTTAATAAAAAGGGTGTAAAATGGTAGAACTTAATCTAATTTCTATAAAATGTGTACTTCAAAATAAAATTACTTATAGTCACACCCAGTACACCTGCAGTCGAAATTGTCCTACTTCCAAAAATCAACATTATTTTTACTCACGCATTACTCTCTAGCTATTAGCTACAATTAACTTGCTATTAGTATTTGATGTTTCCTGTCAATAATAATCATGTGAGTTTGTTTCGTTATAGGTAATGTATAACTATTCTTTTTGACTATATGTATTGTTTAAATGAGTACAATGGCTTCAAGTGGATGCATTTTTTCAAGTAATTTCTAATTCATATATTCTGATTCAAAAGTCATAAAAATATCACCGCACTCCAATTTTTTCAAAGAGACAGCATTTCCTCGAAACATTCAAACAAATTGTAGAATTGAGTACTAGTTGTTTTGAAGATACTTTTTTGTCAAATATTTATGATTGAAAATTCTTGAATTTCAATGAAATTCAACATGCTCGATTTGTCCTCACAATTTGATCCTTCCCGGTTATTTTTATAAGATTTAGGAGAAGTATGGCGACAGATATGGCGACATTGAAATTTCGGAAAAAATTGAAAATTATCCGGCATGCAATACCGGATATTTTCAAAGAATTTGAAGGTTCAATAGTCTTTTTCATTTCCATGACTTATTTTGTTTTTCCGTGTTAATTTTTCGACTTAGAAAATATGATTATTCTACAATTCATTGATGATGTAATACATTGGAATGCTGAATTCTTGTTATGAATTCACACATGAAGAAAACTACTGATTGAAAATGAGAATCGAGAGATACCTGTCTTAATTAACATCTACTTCAGAAAATATCTGAAGTCATATGTTTCTCATATTCCAAATTATTTTTTCACTTTGGAGATACCACCATCTGTAAATTTTGTGTTCAGTTCCCAAGTTATTTTCAGTTTTCAACTTTTTGAGTTTTTCAAATGTTTCGACTTCTAAATTATTCGCTCATTTGTATTTTGTTCTGAATTGTTGTCATTTTCGTTTTGACATTGATGATTTTGTTGTTGACGTTTTTTATACAGTGTGACAAAATACCAAAAATGGTATTCAGTAGAAAATTTGTCACTATTCATTGAGATATTTCCTCAATATTCTGTTACAAAAAAGTTATGAGGTGACCTTCCACAGAGTAAATCAAGAACTTCAAAATGCAAACAGCTGATAAAATCACAATAACTCTGTTTTGATTTCGAAGAAAAATTAACATTCAATATGTCACTGAAAAGTGAATCCGGAACAAAGTATTATCATAACTATGGGGGTCATTTAGAGTCTCATTTCACAGCAGTGGTGTGATTTACAGAAAAAGAAAAAAAAAATCAAAATTATCCCATGCAACCGATATATTGTGTAGGTCAAACCATGTGGCAACTATTTTTTGATTATTTTTCATCTCGGATAAAAGAAAAATTGATGCCAAAGTAAAAGTTCAATTGAAGCTATCAATAAACTCATTTGATGCCCCTTTACTGGTCACACTGTATATAAGTAAAACTACTCATTCAATAGTTCAATTTAACATTTCTTCCGAAAATAAAGAATTTTTAATTCATAATTGAACTAGTGTCCCTCTGTGAAGACGCGAGTAGGATATTTCTATTTTATATTTCCATTTTTCAATATTCTTTCATGCGTGCTTCAAATGTTTATCCAGGTTGACCAATGAAAATCATCGGACATGAACCACAAGACAATTTATAAACTTCTGATCCATCTAACAACAAACTATTTTGTTAGTTATTTTCAATGTAGGTTGTTATCGCCATACAATGATTAATATGTAATATTTATCAACTCATTGGTTTGTTTTCTATAAAATTATATCTATGAAATATATATTCATACATTTGTATTTACCTGCTTTTACTAGCTGATCAAATGATCGTATCCGCACTTTTCAGGTAGGTAGATCAAATTATTTCAAAATTGATCATTTGATCGGACTTGAGACTGAAATGTTTCAAAAACATGAAACGTTCCAATCTAAAAATAGTCAATCAAATCCTGCTGGAGAAAGCTATTGTATAGCGAAACACGGGTCGCGGTTTTGTAAACCTATCACAGTGAAAATCAAAATGAATTTCGATATGAATTTTCGTCAAGAATCGGTCTCATTATATTTATCAAAATATACACCAAGATCTTTTAATGAGTAATTACATGACAAAAAAATCGTATCTAAATGAAGTTGATGTGAAAGCAATTTAGACCTGTACTCTCATTTTCAAGATCCTACAGAGTTAGGATTGGTCCTTCAATGGTTTTTCAACCCCTTACTTAAAAAAATTACGGTTTCCGATCCCACAAAAAAAGAACACACTGCAATTAAAGCACTTGTCTCCCGACCACTTTTCTCGATTCCCAGCACCGTACACTTACGAATTTCATGTTGTCGTTCGGGGTGCACTGGAGCAAACAAACACCACACTGCGCGCCACTAGATTCGAAGATGCAGCCGATCGGCCCGCCCAGCAGTTATATATCCAGGTGCAACCTCGAGGCAC
>WOGP01000059.1:0-36090 GCA_015342065.1 Leptinotarsa undecemlineata
AGTCTCCATCGAAATAAGTAAAAATATATAGGATGTCCCATATAAAAATAGAAATTTGTGGTCTTTTACGGTCGAATTGGAAGTACGGCCAAGCAAGTAAATATGTCAAAAATGGTAAATTAAACTATAATACAACACTCCCAAATTTTGTTTTTCTATCTCCAATAATAAAAAAGTTATAGGGGTGAGCCCTAAAACTGATATGAACTGATATGCACTGATTAGTAAAATATCAACAAACAAACGAATTACAGCAAAAAATATTATTTTGAAATAAACAGTGTTTCTCATCTCCGGAAAATAGACAACTGTGCACTGTTCACAAATTCCTCATGCATTGACTCTAATTTGAAGAGCGCCGTATATATTTTCATTCTTCCAACATTTCTACAAAATGTTCAGTCACGATAAAATCAATTCGAGCATCCCCATGTATCAGACCACTGCGGTGTACGGAACCTGCTAAAACGTACCCCCCTTCAGAACGCATCGAAATCCTCTTTTCGACGTGGTTGCGTGCAAAAAAGCTGCGTCAAAAGTTCTCGCCGTCGCCAAGGGATGTATGAGGGCACCACCAGTCGGCATCCTTAGCGTCTCGACGCTGCTCATGCGTCTCCCCACTCCTTGCTAATGCTTGATAGTATCCCACAAGACGGACATTCATTGCCATGTATCCCAAGTGTTATGATTCCTATAGTAAGTGTACTCGCCTTTTTTAATTCTTAAGGAAAAGCATAAGGTAAGATTTTCGTGAAATTCAAAATTCAGAAAAACTGCTTTTCAATTTTTTTTGTTTGCGAGATTTTTTTAAGTTGTGCTGTAAGTTCAGGTGAGTGAAAGTGAATTGCCGGTGCAACACATTTTTAAAAACAATTAAACCTAAACAGAAGTGACAAGGACAGGAGTAAATAATTAATGAATAATAGTTTGATTCGAGGAAGTGCAGGGAGACTTAAGAAGTGACTTGTGAAAAACCCAATTAATTGACGTAGTGTGCCTACAGTGACATTAAAGAAAAAGGTGTTAAACGAAAGTACGCGAAATAATGATAAAAATATTTATTTATTTTTACAAAATGGTGGCTTGCAAAAACTGATGTGCAAGGAAGGACTTCTAAAAAATGAACGCTACTCAATAATGAACGAAATAGAATCGTTGGACTACTTTGAATACATGTGGATTTTGCATGCAAGATATTATTTTCAGCATGGTGCATTTTCGAATAATTGGTTTCGATTTAAAACATGTATATGAATGTAAAAATTCAGTTGAGACTACTTCAAGGATAATTCTTGTATATTCCCGATCAGAAACTACGATATAACATTGATTCAAATATTTGCATTATTTCACTGATATTTTTGTTACATATCTGATGGAAACTATTACCAACATTGTTCAAAATTTTGATACAAATATATTCCGAAAAACTAAGAAAATTTAATTAATAGTCAATATTTTCATAGAACTTCAGAAACCTGTCATAGAATTGAACAATCCCCCTGAAAGATGAATGCGTGCAAATAATCTTTAATTTCCATGACAACACGTATCATAGTTTTTCAATTCAATTCAGTGGCACTAACTTCCAGAATCAAAATTTGTCAATATGTATTCGTGAATTGCTGAACTATCAATTCAATCTGAACCTAAAATTGACTTTTTGTAATCGACAGGTCAGATAGATATGATACAAACAGTTTCTTGCATCGAATAACATGAAAAGTAAACTTTCATGATTTGATTTCAGTTCAGTTTCTCACTCTATAGATCCCACTCATCTCTCTTGGTTTTTGTCGTCGGATGAGTTGCTTTCTGTTGATTCATCAATGTGTGGCAAACATTTGATTGTGTTTTGGAAGAGTAGATCTTTGGAAAAAATCTGATATGGGTACTATTACATTTTGAAAAGCGAGTTTAATTTTTCATAAAATGGTGAAGTGGAATCGCGTCATTACCTATAAAATTCCCTGTTTATTTTCATAATACATTAAGTGCATGATTTCTTGTTGTGACTATATCATGTGCATGAAAAAAATCCTCGATTAACGTTTCTTGATTCGAAAATACACTTTATTCTACGAATGTCATTCCATATCTCTAAAAGATCTGAGTTCTATTGAAAGTATTTTGTGTTATCCTTTGATAATTTTGAATAATAATTTTTCAAAACTATAGTGAATTCTATTCTCAATTATTGAATAATTTTCCGCGTGCAGAGTTGGGCTAATAAGTTGTGTAATTGATTAGATAAGTTCAAATGACATATATATCACCAAAATATAGGTATGAGGAAGAATTAGTCAATGAAAAAATAATCAACAATTTACCCTGAATTACTAATGGAAAACATTCAGTAATTGAACCCTGATGTAAAAGATATCATTCATTTCGTGTGAACTTTTTCGAAAAGGTATGTTATTTACTTACACAGGTTCAAGACTTCATTTCAAAAGCCTCAAGATCAGTTATTCCATTCTGAGCAACGACTACAGTTTTCTGCAGGACAAACTGAACGGGTTCTCGCAAAGTACGTTAATTACAAAAACTAATTTTCCCAACGTGTTCCATCCAAAATACTTTTAATTTTCATAAATCGATTTTTTCAAATAAAAACCATTGGAATGTATGATAACACTTATATTCTTAATTGACTTCAATAACTATGAGGAATAAAACAATGTTTGATAGTACTTTTCTTAACTGATTCAAGACGTTATGACAACTGCAACGTTTGAAAAATGTCGCCTAATAAATAAGATGAAATTCTATGGATCCAATTTTTCATTTGGTATGCATCGAAGCAACATATATTATTGCGATGAGGACAAGTGATTAAAAATACTTGTCACAGTCAAATAATATTTGTATTTCAGAATGTGAAAGTAACATTTTACGAGTATATTTATTGACACAAAAATGATCAACACAATCCAATTCACTCGTAAAATACATTACTGGAACTTCAACCATAGTTTCCTAAAATCTTTTCGAACCTCAGTTATTCATTCCATTCATATTCATTCCACAGTCTGAAAAATTTACGAAGATAAATTAACAGTGAGAAACATAGACTCGTCCTTAAAAACGGGCTTCGAAAGAATGTGTTTATTTGAAAAAGGAATAGGTACAGTGTTATTGTACCAATGACATTTTCATGCTGTTAAGAAACCGATGAAAATTAGGGAGCCCAAAGGCTCAACTGTTCCTATGATATAAATAACTAGGTATATGCCACAACTGCAAAATGCGTTATTCAACAATATCCTTTTTTATAATGATAATCAGCGAATCGATGATACGTATATTGCAAATGTGAGGAATATCAGGTTATATGTTGTGAATCCTCACGTGACTAGAAATGGCAAGTATTCCTAACCAGAGGCATCAGGCGATGATAATACGAATTCCATAAAAACCCGTTAATGAGCATCAAAACCAAGAGCCTTTCTTGAAAAATCTTAACAGCTACTTAAAAATATCACTTTATTATCATCCTCCCCTACGGGAGGCGTGTCTACGGTGGAGGGGAGAGATAGCGTCGGCGCGCGTCCTACCCCTGCGACGTCTTGTGTCAGTCGTCGGCCGGCGTCCTGCACTGGCGCCGTCTTTCCCTAAGGAGCACCTTAAACCCATGTCTTAGCTAGACGCCTTCACTCCTTCGATATCCTTCGTGGCGTAAGGACACGGTGACTAGTCCTGCGCAGGATAACACACTTTGCCGATACCCAAGCAGTATTTTGGAGTTTATCTCTGAGTTACTTCAAGTTGTGCTTCGTCTTAATAATAACTTACTTATTAGTGATCGAGTGTTAAGGACATGTGCGATGATTAGTTTTTAAGGAATGGATTATTTCATTTTCACATGAAGGTAAATTTGTGCATGGTTATTGTCATGCTTGTGAAGTCAATAAATTATTCTTTATTTAATTTTTTTTTCATTATCTATTCATCTTCGCTACCATAATGTGCATAATCCCAACATAAACAATCTTTTTTTTTGAACAGTTTATTATAAGAAGTTCTTTCAAATTTCCCGAATGGAAGAATGTTCACTTATATAGAAACTAGGGGCAACCTAATTGAAGTTGATTTCTAGAATATTTTCTAGATTTCAAATCCTAACTTTGTTGCCATTATTCCATGTTACTCTGTAACTTCCTCTGTTTTTGAAAAACTCTTAGTCTGACTTGAACACAATTCCAAAATTGAAACAGTGCAACCTTTAAAATTGTTTTGGATATTCGAGGTCGAAGTCTGATATCATTATTATGAATTATCTCATTCACCTTCTTATTAGGTAATAAATGTTTTCAAAAGTTAGCCTTGAGCAATTGAATAACTGTTCCTAATTTTGACATATAAAGTTGACCTTTTCGAAATTGATGTGTTAAAATTCTTCACTTGTTTTTAACCATTTACGAAAGGTTTCACTTCTCATACTGAATGGAAAGAGTTCATTGATTTCATCAAAAATTACAAAACTAGAAATCACATAAGCGTTATTGAACTTTTTATACTTTTATAGAATGTGTGCGAACATGCGATAAACATATTCAGTACTAGAAATATTTTTTATTAGAATTGGAAAAAATTTTTGTATGAAACAAGTTGGAAAATATCATTTTGTGTTACTGATGCCTTTTTGCCCTTGTAACAACATTTTATCATTGATCACATGAGTAAAAAATATACCTAAGCAAAAAATATTAATGGCCAACTGAACGCATTTGTGATGAATATTCATAAATTATTTACTGTTGGGTTTTATAACTTCGAAGTATTTTTCAAATCCTTCTATATCCCATTCAAAAATGAGTATACAATTTAAATAATATTTTCAAGATAAAAGACAATGAATATAACTCTATATATAGGTTTTCTCTTAGATGATTTGTTAAAAAGGACTTCATCGAATACAGATAAATATTCCAATAGTATCATACCTACTCGAAGAAAAAAAATATCTGATATCAATAAGCTATAGAATAATTGTTACTTTCAAACGTGTCAATATCGACTTCTCAACATATTCACCTTTCAAGCCGTTAAAACATAAGTTACAGTAAATTTTTGAAATTTTTTAATTTTTACCACAAATATCTACCTAATTTTGAAAATTATCACAGTATCAACTTGTACGAGTCTTATCTTCGCAGCTTACCAAACATTTCACACAACTTTTAGAAGAACACTGACTGAATTCATATCTCTCAGTGAACATCTCCCTGCGAATGCTAACCCTTAGCGAGTTGAATAAAACCTGTATTCACATTCAAGGGACTTGAAAGTAAATGTGATATACAGGCGAGTTTCGCACCCAACTATAGCATTGTTTAATAACCTGTATTAGTTTATTATTCTCTGAGAGACCTCAGACAAGTTGTGACCGCTACTTTCACGTATTATAGTGAATACGTCACAATCAGCTATTGGGATTTTTTTATTGTGAAGCGAAAATTTTTATCAGATCCACTTCACCAGTCAGATTCACCAATGTTACAGAATATTTATTCATCACAAAATTTGGAAAACAATCACTTCAATCTTTTAATATAATATAATGAAAGGGTATATGTATTTATTTTTTTCCAGTTTCCAACTAATACTATTTTTCATTGGTAAATTTCTATATTAACAGGTATAAGTAGTTTTTTGAACCCCTGATCTGCATCTTGGAATTTTTGTCCAAATATTTCAATGAAACTCTCTTCGAATTTCCATAACCAGAATTCCTCTAAATCTGCCATTAAAAAGGAATTAATTTATATTTAACAGTGTAAAGTATAAAATAAGTATGACATAATTATAATGAATTTTCATTCAACAGTCGAAAAAACTAATCGCTGAAAGACGAGGTTTTATCCAATACCGTGAGGTTTTGGATACTATATTTATATTTTATTTCATCCTCAGAAAATGTTCATTTATTACATACTTTTTTTGTCTTATGAAATAGAATTTATTAAAACAACGATAAAAACAAAAACATAAAAATTAATTGTCGCTTCGGGGCGACTTCATTGATTCCAGTAGCGCAATTGTTTTTAAAGCTGCAGGAAAACCCGGAAAAACCTGAAGCACCACATCATCTGAAGATCTTGATCTACCAATGTCCTCTCTCCTATTAAAAAAATGTAAGGTGTCTTCAGAGGCTCCAATAGATTCAATGCATCGCCAGAACACTTCGTGACACGACTATCGTCAAACTTAAACCAGTCCGTTTCTTCTTTGACCAAGGCGTAATAATGACCAAATTCAACGCCAGAACCACAGCGAACAATGTGAACAATGACTGCATGAATATTATAATAGTGGACTGCTAGACTGAAATGTTCATCTATTTCGAACCTATCAACAAAAATATAGAAAACCAAAAAATCTAACGATATAGTTATATTCATAAATAAAATCATTGAGTGATATTCATTAAACATTATTGATGAATTAGGTTCAAACAAGTGAGACTTCATTGTGGGATTTTCACCAGAAAGTTTAAGAAACCCCAATACGTGTTTAGCTTTCTCAAGCGTTTTCATACTAACATGAAATTCACTTCAATTCTATTACTCGAATACGTTCATACAATTAGTGCTTATACTTACTTATATAATATTTCTCCTGTATCTCTACCGAATAAAACTCGAACTATATATTGAATGTTCCTCAAGCCAGTGTTTTAATCATAAGGATAATATCCAAAATTAAATTGAAATTTCAATGATAACTTAGGAATCAATCGACATTTTAGACCAATCAAAAATATTTGAAATTATCAAATATAAGTGTCTTCATCCTTCATTACAGCAATTTTCAGAAAATCATTTCGTGATTCGAAACTAATATCCGGGGACTGATGGGTGTGAGAAAAATTCAACAATATCAAAAAACAAAGAAATTGCCTGGAATCGTTCGTTGAAAGATACACCCTCTTGTAATGTGTTCTTGGACAATGTCTAAGAGCTCATTATCAATTGAGTAGGTACATTTAAAATCAATCTGTAGATCATACTACATTGTCATCAAGAGAGAGTGAGCATTGATTTTTTTTTAAATGGAAATCTGAACTGTACGTTCATCCTGAGTTTTGATAGATTTAGCTGTACTAATACAGTAACAAAACTCCCCAGTTTATAATACTCAAACCATACTAAAAATTTAGACTATCTGAGGAATTTCAATTTTAAGTTCCCAATCGTCTAGATATTATCAAAAAATTGAAAATAAAAGGAAAGTTTGAATAAGGTATCTGTTTTCAACAAGATTTTCATTACTAACAGTTCATTATATGAAAGTAGAATGAAAAAAAAATTCTATCGAGTCTCCACACTCTCAAACACCCAAAAAACAACAAATATTTTAAAGTTTTTCGAATAATAAGTTATGTATTATTTATATCGTCTCAATATGGAAATCCCTTCTTATACATGATTTTTAGTTGTAAATATACTAACTAGCATCTTCTCAGGAGATCGTTTCCAACTAAGGAGTATACTTCCAAGGTAAATTTAGTAATGCCTATGAGATGTATGGCACACTAAAGCAGAGACGTTTGATATTACCGCTGTAGCCGGTTGGGTTAGCGTCGGTCAATCAAATGCCGTGTGAACATATGGTTCAAGCCGCGAGGCCGGACGATCGATTTTCACTTTCTTTCATGTTACCCGTGCTAGGAATCGCACGTTGTAGAGGTAAAACCCTGTTAACCCTTAGCTCGCACAAGTTTTTACTTCTTAGAGTAGTCTTTCGTAGGAGGGAGACGGTTGGATAACGAAAAAACATTTTTCAAAAAATTTGAGATTGATGCGACACTTTTGAGCTTTGATTTTGTCTATGAAACTTGAAAATATAACAATTGATCATTATACGCTCTCTATATTTCGAAAGCTTCCTTCAAATAAGTTTATGCGTTTATTATGTGTCTATTTTTCTGTGACTGATAATAAAACAATCGAAATAATGACCAAAATCGATCATTAAACTTTATCACGAATTTCATTGACATCCCAAAAACTCCTTAATGAATACTGAGCCATAAATACAATTGAATTGAAAAGTTTTTCCACAATGCACAAATTCTTATTGAAATTGATTAAATTATCGTTTTAAGTAATTAATATAGATAAACGTTGTCTTTCACACTAAGTAATTTGGACAAATAAAAGGTATTACGATACGATTAAGTTGACGCAAAGCAGTAAGCCATTACGCGTCGCGTCTACTGTAAGAAGGCGATGGACGATGCACCGGGGTAGAGGGGCGGTCTAAGCAGTGAAGCACCATCACCGAGAACGCAGGCTGACGCGTCAGGGCAGACGTCGTTGAAGATTATGTTAGTTTTGCAAATTTCTTTATAACTCGATTCTCAAAGCTATTCTACACTTAGTGCAGTTAGCATATGCTTTTAGTTACTGTATTTTTAAAGTAAACACATGAATTACTAGCTGTTGTCCACTCTTATATTAACGTACAGACGAAGATACTAAACCGAGGTGGGTAGGTTCTTTGTATAGCGTAAATAGACATCAAGAAAGGGAATCAGGATTTTCCACCCCCAAGGGGTAAAAAAAGGGGTTCAAAGATTGTATTGAATTTCGTCCGTTGGAGACCTGAAGTTTTGTTGTAATAAAAAAATACTGTGAATATTTGTTTGAATTGATCTGTCACGAAACTCAATGGGACAAACCAAAGTTTATTAAACAGTCCCAAAATCGTAGAATCCGGTTACTGCTCCATGATTCACGGTAACAAAAGCAATTTTACCGAGAGGTTAGATTGTTACAATCAGCAACTACATCGTTTGCCAATTCTTTGTTGACTCTTTCAGATGCACAGTTCCCATAACAAAAAAATTTATGAAAAGCTCATTGTTATAATGAGGCAAAACATAAGAAAAGAAAGAAGAAAACATCCTTACCAATTTAAGTACAGTATCGATGGATAGTTTTCGAATTTATTTCATACATAATTCTTTAATTCGTCACAAACCCAGCACATTCGCCAAAATATATATGTATGCACAAAATTTTCACAAGAAACGAACCTATAAAACGTCGTTCAGCGATTCCAACTGGACTAATCATTAAACACTATAATATCATTTTCAATTAAACATTAATTATCAGCACATATTTGACATTGACCTAGGGCCAGACGGACTACTGAATATGTCGATTATTACATAGTCAATGAACTATTCATGTATTGAATAATACGATTCACTACACGGTATATAGAGGACAATAACCCAATGAATACTTTTTAATCGCATTGAAGTATTTGAACTATATTTGACTTTCCCTTTCCAAAGCTCACATGATGCACTTGTCAGTCATTTAAATTCAATTATTGATGGATTGAAATGACAATTTTTCTTAAACTGAATCGAGCACAAAATGATCAGTTCCACAAATATTTTCGGTTTTTCCCAATATAAATTTGGTATACGGGGTGTCAAATCAAAAACTGCCTATCCTCGAAGTCCTCTTTTCAGGAAATAGAACGGAAAATCGAAAAAAAAAAACGTTAATTTTCAAGAGGAGTAGTTTCACAGTTCAATCCTCTGTGAAGGGTATACGATTTTTCCAAAATATTTGGTTACTACTATTTTATATCGATATCGTTAATAACGGCAATATCGGTATAATCGCCTACAACAGATCCGTCGAGAATTAATATCAATATTCTTATATTATATTATATATAGAATCATGTTTCACGAAAATAAAAAGAAGAGAAGAATGGGAAAATAAACCGATACTTTTTTTTTTTTAAATCGGTGGTTTGCTTGGTTTTTAAGAACTGAACATTCTGATTATTTTGAAAAATAGGAAAAAATGAACAAATTTCGACAGTTATTTTCCATTTTTTTTATAAGGAAATAGTAAGTAAATAAAAAATTTCAGCTTCAACTACAAGATAGGTAATGTTGACAGTTTGTTTTATATTGTGCATAGTTGCCATTTTTGTTGGATATTAAATTTTTATTGATCTATTTTTTCTATTTATTTTTAGTTCAGGTATTTTCACTGAGTAAGGAACATTGTATGGGGCTTCCCAATGAAACATTCCCACTCTGAATATTTCCATAAAGAATAAACAACGCGACATTCACAGCTCCACTTTCCGCTTCATCTATTTGATGAATTATTGAGAATATGAATCACTAATTTCAATGCATAGATACAGCCGTAACTCAAAGTTGTTTCAGACGTTCATGAGATTTATTATTTCACTTTCCAATCGAGATAATCTTCCTGTCTTTGATAGATTTTACCTTCCAATTGGTCCCATGAAGATCCAGATGAATTGAGTCTGGACTTCGAGCAGGCCGTTCTATGCAACATGAAAACATCAATTTTTTTGCATATCGATAATTTCCAAGTAGAGGGTGCTCTATCTTCTCGAAACCACAGCTCTCTTTGAATGATGTTGTCATATATTTTCATGATGTGTCATTGAGATAATTGCCACCCTTCAGTTCAACATCATTATTGATAAAAAAGACGAGATCCTGACTGAACATTCAATTTTTCAAGATTCTGACTATGGGTTTTCCTAGTCATGTAAAGATTGTTACCCCACCAATACCTACAATCTTGTATGTATGCTTGTTGTATTTCCATAAATTATACACTCATAACTGAAGCAAATGGTCACTAATACTTTCGGATGGTTTGATAAAAGGTTGCTGATGGTTTCATTAAATTAAAATGTGATATTTTCTTGGTCATAGGTATTTGAACATCCTCCTATGTCCTCCTCGTCGATGAACGAAGAGCTTTGCGTTTTCTATTTTTACAGAACCAGTTTTCATGAGTTTTTCATCAATACTATGTGTATCTTGTCGTCCAGATTACATGTCATTGAATGCCTTTGCAGCAACACAGTTGACGTTTTTCATATACCAAAATAAAATGTTTTTTCAGCAACTGTGAAAATAATTTATTCAAAAGAATAATTCAAAGCCTGGCATACTAGACGAAAAAGGAAGATTAACTTTCCTCTTGAAGATGATCACTTGGTGATCGAAACAGTGACGGTTTGGTGATGGGATGAAACTCCAGTAATATTCATTTTCGTTCAGTAAGTTAAATGTCACAGCTTTTTTCTTATTCTTGCAATATTATATTTTTATGAAATATTGGCAATTCATATCACTAATTGGGTTTGTATCATTACAAAGTGATAAACTCACATTGATTGGCACGAAAACGTATCTGAAATATACACTTTGACAATAATAACGCTAGAAAGAGTAAGCAAAGAACCTGAATTACCTAAGTACCCTTTATGTGGATATAAATTCGAGCGGATCAACAATATGAGATAAATCTAGTATTTGAAAGATACAGAGCTCGAAAAGATTGATTATTCTCACTTTTAATCCAACGTTGATGAACCTTTCACAAAATTCGGGCGTTCAGACACATGCATATATATATATTGTATAAACGCTAATGTATTTTGCTAAACATACATGAACTATATCAATCGACAGTGGACATCAATGACACCCCCACTCTATGTACATAATTTGGTCACTAGTTTACACATTATGGTTAATTGTGGTATCCCGCACAATTGCTCATTAAATGTTACGCTTCTGCTCACGTGATCAACACGTGGAGTTTGCGATACATACACACCAAGCGAAGGCAAAAGTCACGTGCTTGCCTTGACAGGTTTGCAATGGTGTAGTGTCAACACATGGTCGGTAAGGTGCGGTAAATGAATGAAGAAAGAATTAAAAGTAGTGACGTTGTCTACGGACGAGTATGTTTGGTTGCATACGCAGAAGGTAACCGTTCTAAATTTAATCGATAAAAGACTTCAATTAGTTGCACTGGAGGTTGCCGGAGTAATTTGAAATGCTGGGAAATGAATGGATAGGAGAAGTAACCACTACCACAGAGTAGAGAAATATAATCTTTGCCTCTACCACATTGTTTGTGAACAAAAGGTATTCAATTTGAATATTTCCACATTTAATTTTCGTGAAAGTTATTCCACCCATTCAACCTAAGGTATTGGTACCTGTAATATTTTATTGAAAAGTTCAGTAAAACCAGATACATGAATAAATATTTTGTTCTTATAGTGGACCTTTTTTATCCTTTGAAATCGCTGGGTTAGCATTGTTATAAAGTTTTCTGTTGCGTTTGTACCTAGAAAATACTGTAAAGCATTATTCAGAAAAAAATAAATGCATTTCTGAAATTATTATGTCTATTCATCATTGCATTTTTCATTGCAGAGGTAGAGACATATAGAAATAAATTAATTTCGAACAATACTATAAATGAAGAACGTACATTGCTTTATCTCATTCAGCTCATTTTACTACAAAATTACTATAGTAAAAAAGGGTATTTCTAGATATTATTATTTATTATCTCCATCATATACCTCCACTTTGTTCTTCACCGCTTTTATACAAGATGAGTAGAAACTAACAGACAAAATCGTAAAAAAATATGTTTTTCAATATTTTCCTGTATTTTGTTACGATTCTTAGCATTTCTTATTCCTTATAGAATTTTAGTAATATTACAGTTACTCAAAATAAATATGGATTGTTACAAAAACGAGTTCAATTGGATATTTCATCATCTATTCAGTTACATTGTCTTATTAAGAAAAAATGCATTTTGAAGAAATTGTAGATATTTTCCACTCATTGAAGATATTCTATGTCAAGTCAAAAAAAACCATGGTGATTTCAAAAATCAAAATTATTTGACCGAACATAATCATTATCGAGAAACGAAACTAATGAAAATTGTTTTCTATCAAAAAGCACACTCCCGTCTTGAAATAACTTCCATTTAAACAATAGATAATTGGTCCGGGAGACCAATGATGACAAATTTGAAACGATAGAAAAATTTGTAAATTCTCACAAGATAGTTTGATTCATTTTTTTTTGAAGGATACGTGATGCTTCAAAAGTAAAATCAATTTACATAATTTCTACTCACACCAAGAACTCGCATAGCATTCAGGAATTGTAATTATTGGTAATTTGTTTGAATTTTGATTCGTTTTTTACATTTTCGTTATTCGCTCAATGGTCAATATTATTTGTAAATTCAATAAGAATATTAAGATGTGAAATGTATGTATGAAATAAATATGTATCTGTATACCTGGAAGATTTTTTGGTCTCCGATGGAACATATTCATAAAATGTTTCTTCGAATAAACTTAAATACAATGCAAGAATTTGATGTGAGTTTTTCATGAAAGAGTTAAAAAACAGCCACACATGTTTCACTGTACTCCTTCAGGCGTGGTCAATGCAAAAACCAGTTGATTGTTTTCAACAGTAGTGCAGCTTGTCTAATCTAAAAAGAGACTTGAGAATTTCTGCTCAGAACAGAAATTATCAAGTCTATTTCTAGATTTGACAAGCTGCAATATAATTAATGATATGAAACTGAAAAAATATAATCTCATTTTTGAGAATAATACACCAAGTGACGATGATCAGACCAAGCTACAAATTGCTTTTGATTTTTTTATGTTGTTCTTTTTCCTCTTATATATACTCGTTACCTGTTCTGTGTAATTTCAGTTTTTTCGTTAGCATTTTCAGGTAAGAATTTGTAAAAATCAATTTTTTCGTTCATTGATAAACTGTCAAAATGTTTGAGTTGCAAGTTTCGTACGTTCTGTAACGGGAGCTCTGGTATTACACGAAAAGATCTCTTAAGCATATATTGCCATAATAGATTACTTTCGATACTTATTTGGGTTCGCCTTCAATTGCTATTCGACTTTATTTTCTTGGAAGTCATCTCTTGATCGCAATGAATTGAAAGTGCCAACGTCCATAAGTATTCAGTACCTTTTTGACTATATATTTTCAACTAAAAAATTAATATATGTTTCGAATGATGAAATCAAAACACAAGGTATACATAGTTACTGCAGCATTTTGCAAGTTGAAAGTAATTTAGCGACTTTTTCAAATTGAGAATCAAGATTAGAACCAGGAAAAAATTGTGGACGCATCTTATTAAACTGAAAGCCAGTGTTGTTGAAATAGTTTTAATAGAGACATAAGTGTTTTGATTACTCAACAGATTTGTACCGTTTCTTTATTAGATTAAAATGTTCAACTCGACAAGATTTACAACTAGACTAATCAATTGAAATTCGAAACCATAATACACCTTCAGGAATTTCCCAACAAACTTCTCCGAAAAAATTCGAAACATCCACCTTTAGACCGTATATTTTTTTTCTTTGCGTTACTTGCAATTACCGGTGGACACATCCGGGCCGGAAATGCATATGTATCGCCGCCTCAGCTACGCACGCGCACGCGACTTACTCTAATCGTCGGCTGCCACCCCACTAATTGCTAATGTACATATTGCATTTGCAGCTATATTACGACGAATTACTAACTTCAACACAATTTGATGGACTAATCCTAATGAGATATGTGGTTAACTTATTACCTGCACATATAGTCATCCAGGTAGAGCGGCATCTCGTAAATATTGTTCCCATGAGACGGACATTTCGTTTTGTAGATCAAAGTTTGTAGAAAAGAATGTCAGATTCTCACTTAAGTTGAACAATTTGCTTTCAGGTGCTGAAAGATCGAATACCTTTGTTACGAAAAACAATGTTGTCAAACGGAATTTCTCTTGAAACAGAATTGTTTAAAATAAATTTTGCGTTAACCAGCTGTCGCCTGCCTACGAACGACAACCCTCAGAAGGTAAAACTTGTCCGAGCAAAGGTAAATGAGGTATTACCTCCTAACGTGCGATTACTATCAGATTACCACTTTATCATTGTAGGATTTTCATCATTAGGAAAATTTAGGGTAGTTCCTATGTTAAAAGCGTATAGTGTTTTCAGAGCTGTTCTCAGTTCTCAATTTGAAGTTCAGTAAGAAAACCAAAACCAGCAAGTAGTTACTCGACAGAAATTGAATTTAATTATGCAATTGATACATATGATTTGGGATTTTCAATGACAATCACAAATGGAAATAATACAGACTGAAAATTCCAATTTGCGATATAATAACTTCTCCAGAATTTGGTGAGATATTTTTTGAAATAACGATGAATCTGAATACAAAATTAAATATTTTGAACGCCGATCTGTATAGGTGTATTTACCGTTAATATTTAGAGATTACAATACACTACAGAACCTATGAAGAATTAAATATGTCTAGAAAGGAAATCTACTTGAAAACTACACCCACAGACGAAAATATTGCATATTTTATTTTAAGCCTAGATTTCATGTTAATTTCTATTTGTCTGAATCTTTATGCAGTTTTCATTATTGTATGGTATATGCTGAAGTATTCAACATATATTAATTACTAATCAATCCAGATATTGAAACTTCATAACACACTTGTAGAAGAAGTAATGGAATAGACTAGTTTTGGTAATAATTTTTATTCAGAACAAGCAAAAATGACCAAAATTAAAGTTCTTTGAGGCAACATAATAACTGTTCATTACTTAGTGTTTCCTCTCCTAGCTCTAACGATAGCCTGCATCCTCATGGGCATACCCCGGCAAAAATCTCTGATGGTTTCTTGTTGAATTCTATTCCATTATTCCTGTGCAGCAATTCTCAATACCACAATTGGGATAGTTGATAGGAGATAGATTTCGTGCTCGTATATGACTTTTCAGAATGTCCCAAATATGTTCTATGGGATTTGTGTCAGGACTGTTCAGTGGTCACTCCACTGCCTCAAGTCCAACAACTTCAAGATACTGGGTGACTGTTCTTCCAGCATATGCACTAGAATTATCATGCATTAACCCGAAATTGTCGTAACCGATGAAACCGCCATAAGGTAAAACATGCTCTTCAAAGAAGTTGCATATGTACCAATTCGCCCATATCAGCTCGGTGTAACTGCCCCAATAAATGCCACCTCACAATATAATGGAACCACTACCAAAGCTAACTTTCTCCAGATCTTCTGTATACTCGACCATGTCCATCTGGTTTCCATAACTGTATTCTTGTTTGATCTTTAATAAGAATTTTTCCCACCGATGTTCATTCCAGTTCACATGGGCTATGGCAAATTGTAATCTAGATTTGTAGTGTGGGAGAAGCCTAGGAAATCTGGCAAGGCGTTTTGGATTCAAACCAATTTCTCATTACTGTTTTGAAATTAATGTTAACTTACCTTATGCTCAGTAAATCATTTCTGAGATGCGGAGCTATAAGCGTGCGATTTCGCAAAAATTGAATTTTCAAATATTGGTCATTTCTTGGCGTTGTATATCTCTTACGGCCGCTTTTTGTACTCTCCGGTCTAATTGTATCGCTTCACAATACGATAAACAGTAGATTGATGGATATGCAATCTCCGTGCAATACCTTCTTGTCTGCATCCTTATTGACTAAAGTAACAATTTTAACACAAACTAATTCGCTCAAATGCGGCATCTCACTGAGAAAACTACAAAATCAAGACAGAAAGTACTCGTATTGCCATTCGGACAACAATAAACATTACCCGTGGCAAAAGCACACTGTTCACAGTTTGTTATTTGCACCATTATTTTACTCATTCTTTTATCAATACTGAATGTAAATTTACGTAAAATACTTTGACCTTTGAACATTTATCAATGAAAATAAATAACGTGTTGAGGGAAAATAAATTGAAATAACATATGCAATTTTTTTCCGAGAGTGTATTAATGATTGTGAAATAAAAAAATGTTCATGTTTAGTTGGAAATATCATCTATGAGAAACATTTTTTCCTCCGCAGAAAAAAAAAGCTATATTTAGTCGCTAGTTTCGATAATAAAATTGGCTTCATCAGGGGATAACTAAAACTCCTCTCCTCTCTCCTCTCTCCTCAAATTGATTGGTAAAATGCGCAGTAAACACACAGCATCTTTGTTCTGGTGGAAATTTCATTCGCCGTTGAAACTGAGTTGAGTATCATCGTCACTGTACCGATACTCTGTCTTGAAACTATTCTTTCATACTGTTCGGTAGCAAATTGAAAAAACTATTCTAAGCACCACTTAGATATTCAAATTAAAGTTGGTTAAAAACGGTTATGTAAATAATTTTTTAATGAACCTATAGTTCATTATAGATTAGGTTTATTAGCTAATCGTGTATTCAAAGACGAAATATTTTTTGTCACTATTTTCATTTAACTGTGCAAACATGAAAAATGTTTCTCAAATGGAAACTTTCGTTGTGAAAAAACCAAATAGATTTTTTCATTCCATTATCAACTTCGATAAAAAAATTACAAATTCAAATTTTTCTTCAGTGATATTTCGTAACTCTAAAAGTTGATAACCTCATCGAATTCAGTTCAATGAAGTGAAATAATTTTTGAAAATTTTGTTTGAGAAATATTCATGATTGAAAGTGAATGTGAGTTCTGAACAATTACCAACGTAGGCTCATTTAATGAAAAATTACATAAACAAAATCTTCCTGAATTTTTTAACGTTTTTTCGGATATACATTCCTAAATAAGATATTACCAAAATTGGTCTTTCATTTTGGTAAAAATACTTCTTACTCTTTGTGAATTATGAGTTACTTGAGACTTGTGGAATCGTTCATGTGCAGATTTGGTATCACCAGTATGAATCTAGTGACTTTTCGAAAGTATTTTAGATCTATACTAAAAAGCATATGGTAAAATAGGTAGAACATCTTAATAATCAACATATCGCACAAATTTCTACTTTTCACGGATACTATCTGTATGGAATTGACCACAGGTTGACAAAAAATTAATTTTTAATCCTATTTTATTTTAATTCTCCGTAGCAATAATTGATGTTCCTATTCAAATGGAGTTTTTAATAATAATAACAGATAGCTATGATGGTTTTGTTGTTTTATGTGAAAGTGTCATAATGAAAAATATTTTTCAATACGTACTTCATCATCATCATCATCAAATATCGGCAAAGTCCTTAAAAAATATAATAAAATATTGCACAACTTGATGTAAAGTGCAACGTACATAATCAATACGAAATGAAAATAGAAAAGGCACGCCTGAAGAAGGTATTGTATAACAAAATACGTGTTGCTTTTTGTAAAACTATTTAGTGGAAATTTCACAAAAAAGTAGATCACCTTCTGATGGTGATGCATTGGATTACGTTATAGATTTTCATCAAGTATCGGCCGATTCCATCATTTATCAAAACAAGATTTAAGTCAAAAAATCACCATGTCAATTACATCTCAAGTCAATTTCATATTTTTCCAACTTTCAACTGAAATGAAATAGATTACTCATTGGTATGTTTTTTACAACTCAGATGGTCGTTATCAGTATCATTAAACTCAAGCCATGTGGCTTGTATCTTATCTGGGACTTCACATTGGAATTAAGCTGAACTGTAGTTAGAAAAAGATAGTAACGGAATAGGTGGGTGGATAACTGTTTCAGAGGAAGGTATTGAGTGAATTTACGCCCCTAATATTGAAGTAAAATATTTGTTGGAAGTGTTCCAATATGTGATCTGTTTTTTTGTCCCACAATTATTGCCTAAGCAGTTTAGATAAAACCTTTGATAATTTTCAAAGTTACCTGTATTCGTACTTCCGACTTTTCATGGTAATAAACAGTAGAAACGATTTATGGGCTAGAATCTAGTCCATATCTAGTCACTAGATAATGTTACTTGGCATTTAGCAATTTCTGCAAATAATTTCATATATGTCGTATGATGCTGAAGAAAGTATGCCATTTGTAGATATTTTGAAGTATATACTCCAGTAACGCTTTAATTTGAGATTTCTCTGAACAGTTCAGAAAACTGCAACATGTGTTTCAAATTTGGCAATTTCGTCGAATAAAGTCAATAGTGACATGAATATTATCGACATTGTAATCATTTTCCGCTACTTATTTCTGATTTTTCCAGGTTATGTTATGTAGGTATGTATTTACCTAATTGTGATTTTCATGAAAATCGGTTTGAAAACTGTAAATATAGTTAACCAAATTTTCAGCAAAATCAACCGAATAGTAGAAGAACCACTGAGGGAATACTTCATCTTGAACTGCTTTCTCAATGATATATATTCATTTCTGAAGAAATATAATCCAAGTTAATTTTGAGTAATCTTTACTTAAAATGTAATGTGCGTTTTCATAAAACGATTTATCAGTTAGAAAAACAGAAAATTATCCCAGAAACATTGAATATTTATGTACATATAAATTCAGCAAACTACGGACACATACCCATCAATAATCTTGAGTATCATGATGATTGTTCCATAACATAACATCTTGTTTCCACATAGGGACTTGATATGTCAAAGGTTACAGCTGTCATTTCATTAATTTTACTCGTTCTTCATCAATTCTGTGTAATCTATGATGATGACAATAAAAAACTCGGAAACTCGAATGAAATACGCACACCTGAAATTTTACCATCTCATGTATTTTCAACAAAAATACAAATGATACAATACAGGCACATTGCTGACATATAAACGTTGATAATTATTGTTATCCGATGAAATGGAGAAATTATATTCATCAGCAGAAAGTTCTATGAAAAATTATAGGAAATGATAAGTAACGAAGACGACAAAAAAACTAGAAGGATGCAAATGCTTCGAAACATTGGTAACAGACTACGAGAGATTTAAAAAAAAGCAGAAATGCATTTCAGTCAATAACATGTTTCTTCCGTATAATTTTGTTAAACACTATCAATGTTCACAGAAATATAGATTCAGGTTCTTAATGTTGCCTATTTCAAAGCTGATCATTTCCGGGGTTGCTGCCACTACTTTTCGGGAGTGAAAAATATTTCAATTAAAATAAGTCAGATGAACGAAGTTTTTTCTGAAAGTCAATACTTTTCAACTCATTCGCGAGTGAAAGTACACGTTCAATTGGTTCGAATTGCTCAATTTAAAAGAAGCTTGAAAGGAAAATAACATTTTTATAGTTTCACAAAAAAATACATTCTCTTTGAAAAATTATTAATGATACGTAAATATCTATAAATATAATGTGTATTCATCTATCCTGCAATAGTTCATTTTTGAGTTATTTTGAAGAAAAATCAACTTTTGCAGAATTACAAAAATGTTGTTTCCACTACAATATCTTTTTTTTAGAAATTATAGCACTTCCAATCGATAGATCTCCTACAGCATATTACAAGTACATGGTTAAATTATTTTTATTAGGGGTGGTAATTGGGAGATCATTTAAAAAAAATTGTCGCTAAATAAGTTGGAATCAAGATTATTTCCATCATAACTTGCTCAGTTTTAAAGCTAGAGACTCATAAAAAAATTGAAATGAATATTATTTCAAGCACTTTGAAAAATATCATGTAGGTTTGTCTAGAAAAATGATAGTAAAAGCAATATAAAAGGTAAAGGGTCAATTTTGAAAACGAGAGTAAGTAGAACCAATAGCCAAATTTTTGTGCCAATCTGTGCTGTTTGCCCAACAACTGAACACTCTGATTCGAATGCACTCCATAATTACCACACTTCTTTCGCTTGTTTACTGTCACTTAGGACCTCGTCCCTTATTAAAACTAATCTGCCCTCATATATACACCCCAGAAAGTCGTGAAATTCTGTTCAGTCTTCTGAAGTGTGTATTAAATGAGTAGATCAGGAAAGATAAGGTGGAAACGGTAATCTGAATATTTCTTTAAAGAAGGAGTTGGGATAAAGTGAATGTTCCTGCCAAAGTTATTCTATTTTGCAATAGATAAAATTTCTGTAGTCATTTGGTATGTTGGGGAGTTGTCATAAAAAATGAACAAAAAATTGTGAGGGGAATCTGGTTTTGTTGATACAAAATTGTACAGAACAGGCAGTTGTACATTGTACCTATGCTTATTTTCATGTACATGTTGTTGTACATGGAAATAAGCATGGGTATCATCATATTTTCAATTGTCATTTTTCAAGCTGTGAATTTTGGTAGATCACTTACCCATGTAACTTTTAGATAAGATGTCTTCCCATATAACACATATCATGAACAAATGGAATGCAAATTGAAGTCAACCAAAAACATGGTTGTACAATAACTCCATTGACAAAAACAACAATCATATATTGGGTCTTCATGAATGCATCGATAGTTATTGATCAAAATACGGATAAGCACAACTTACCTATATTTACTTTGTTTCAGATCAAGTAAATGGAAACAAACTTATCATCCCCCCTTTCGAATATATGGTGAGTACATTTCAAATTGTTAAAAAATATTTTGAGTTTTACAAACAATATAATGATGGAAACTAATGTCTTGATAAATGCCCAAATATGCCCCTGATACTACCGTTATGTTTGAATGAGATATTTGAATTATATCATTTGATCCGTTTGTTTGAAACGAATAATAGAAGCACTATCATTAATTTGAGAACAGTAATGAAATATACTTGATACTTTTCTTTACAAAAAAAAAAATGTAACTTAGTGAGCAATACGGAGTTCCGTGATTACCCGATTTGCAGTTCCCAACAGATATAATTATATTAACAATGCGGTAAAATATATGATAACACCAGTTGATTTGTGGTTTGAGGTTACTTTTTGCGTTATGCATATATGAGTAATACAAAACTATCACATCAAAATAAAATAGTTCAAATGGGTGCGACTGATATTGATAGCTGTATAATCGTTATTTCTCTTTCAATATGGGTTGTTCCAACTATCGTTTTGATCACCATAAATCGTTATTTTTTTCCATCAATATTTTTGTACAGAACTGTACAGAACAAGTAAAAACATTTCTTTGGCATTTTTAAGTAAAATCGTTTACAGTTCATAACAAATAATTGGGTAATTATGAGTGTTCGTATCAAGTTATCTATCGAAAATATCATTTATGAGCATGAACACCATATCGAAATGTATTGATAATGAATAAATTCTTCATAATACATATAATAATGTTTTATTAATAATTCAGTGAATTAGTTTTTATAGAAATTGAAGACTATTGCTGAAAAATGAATTATTACTCACTGTTGACACAGTGATAGTAGGCACTGTCAATTACTTCTAGATACCCAAGATAGTATCTTAGTGGGTTGTTCATAGCTTTCAGAAAACAAGTAAGCGTTGATTGTTCCAAGGAATATCAAAGAAGAAACCATAACAATTCATTGCAGTGGAAGCATTCATTGAACGAAAATAATTCATCAAATTTGTAGTAAAAAGTTCAACCATATGGGCCATCTTATTGATTGACACAGTAGCTATATCTGTATCTCAAACAAATATATTTTCCATTTGCTGGTCATGTTTTTAATTAAACTAATAAGCATACTCACAATTATTTACATTGTGGGATGCAGCCGATTACTCTTATCTGCAAGAAAATCCATTTTTAGCACTGCTCGCCCAGAAGAGATAAAAATGACAATAGAAAGGAAACGGAAAGCGTTATCAATCTCGTGTTCGTTATTTTAATTAGATACATCTTACATCGCGAAATTCCAAATATATAGATCATGGGGAAATTTGTTTATTTGTCGCATTGTCGACTGAAAATAAATGCGAAGGAGAATGGTGAAGTACAAACGTTTAGAGTACACACACGATTTATTGGACTATTTTGAAAATGATCTAATTAATCGAAACCGGTCGTAAAAAATGATAAACTCAGTAGAAATATGACAAAAGTTATTTTCTTCATTCTATATTCAGTATGATTTTCTACAAAATAAATAGGTCATCAATTCAACAAATTACCAGTGTTATCGTAACTAGTATGAGTATTTCGCCTTTGCTGCTACTCATAAGTACGGTGTAGCTAGGTATAAATATGTACAATTATGAATTCACAATCCAAACAGTATAACTGAAAAGACACATTCCAGATAAAACCTATAATATGCGTATGTCTGCTTTTGATAACATCTTTCATTTGTATCTAGGAGTTAAGTTGGTGCACAAATAATTATACATATAGAAAAAATATTGTTTTGAGATTATAATCCAATTCGCGACTTTTTATTGTGAAATGTAGTTTTTAAGATAGATATAAAACATTTGGAACTCGTTTAATACGGATTTCAGTTATAAATTGATCAGCTAGTCATATCTCATAGGATAAAAAATATTCAATTTCAAATAATAACATTACAAGTAACGAATTTCGATGATAAACTATGTTCAACAACTATGTTCAACAAAATTTATTTTCAATTGAATATGAAATTCGAAATTGGTTTCGCAATATAGTTCGTATTCCTTCATCTCATTTAATATAATTTCCAGAGAACTTATTTCAATTTCGTACCTAATTGAATTCTATATTTTCCTTAAACCTTTTATTTAAAGTAATCCTAAAGAAAACCATAAAGTACTGTAACATCTGGATATATTGGAGACTATCAATCTATTTCCTAAAATAGATGTAAAAGAACAGAAACATTCTCAAGACACTCTGAGAGCTTATGTTAGATGTCATTCCCTGTAGATTCACATACTCAGAAAAATGATGTTTTAGAATGTATAACAAAAAATTCAATCTCCAAAAAACTATTCCTTCTTATATACGAGGGTGGTCTCAGAAATACCCTGCCGAACAAAGAAAACATAAAAATTTTGTAAAACAAATTATTTATTTCCTCCTTGCAGCTCAATACACTTTTCCCAGCGACGTTCAATAAGTTCGATTCCATTTCAATTATGAGATCTCTCTTGCTCCTCAAAATAGCCATCAAATAACGACATTATTTCTTCATCATTGGAAAATGTTTGACTACTGAGCCATTTTATCATGTTTGGGAATGAAAAATAATGCGAGAGGGCTAAATCTGGCGAATACGTCCATGAGGTAGCAATTCAAACTTTATTGAGAAATTAAGAGAGCTATGCAATGTACTTATGAAGCACTGTTTGGAGCCTTTGGTATAGTAATGAATATTAGTGGAGTTCTATCCTAACACCAAATCGTTATTTTAAACACCTCGACACGTGTTTCGATTACCAAGTGATCATCTTCAAGAGGAAGAACTCATTTAATCTTTCTCTTGAAGCTGATCACTTGATGATCCAAACACGTGTCGAGATGTTAAAATATCGGTTTGGTGTTGAGATAAAACTCCAGTATTAGTTAGAGCTAAGTAAGTTGAAGGGCATTTTCCGTGAAACTTGTCTCCTTTCCACTGTCGCAGAAGGGAGTCCATAACCTTTCTTTGATGCTAAAGACCATCAAGTTCATATATGTTCTCAAAAACTTTACAATTATTGGTGAAAAACGCTTCGATTGGAAATTCACGAGCTTCAAAAGAATGAAATGTTCTGACATAGCACAGATAATGAAATATACGAAATTGAAATGATGAACATTTTTAAAATTGAACAATAGATCATGAAAAATGGAACGATCTTTTCCGGATGATGAAATTGTAGAATTGATTACTGTGGAAGTGTTTTTAAACAAGAAAACCGATAGTTTCAATCCAGATTTGGGTTTCATTCTTTTGTTTTTGATTTACTCATATATCGTTTGTGGAACAATTTACAGAAAGAAATACGAAATATTCCATGAGCACTCTGATAACAGATCCAGCATTTCAAAATTATAATCTGGGCCATTCAATATAAAGTGACAGATACAAGAAGAAATATTCAGATGAACTGGTTTTTTTTAGTTAACAGGAATGAAGACTGTAACTATTTTTATATATAGAAGATGGCGCTGCGACTTGAAATATATTTCTGATGATGAAAACAAATTTCTCAGATTGTGTTTTTGATAGGTCACTGTATTTAGAGCTTTGAAACCAGGGGATGACGAATAGAAATTTGAAATCAGTACAAAAGATTCCTAATACAAATTTATCAATATTTTCTGTGTTGAACTTTTTTCAAAATATCCTATGTTCAAAACACAGGTTTTTGAAATTTGAAAATTTTTTTTTTCTCTCTCCAAAGCTTTTGAAATATTGATATTCCTTCATGAAATTCTATTGTCTTTTTACACTCTAGCTGATTTCACATCACTAGTTAAAATTTCCTAACTATTCCAAAGTATTCATTCAGTTTCGTCCAAAAAATATATGAGATGATATGAAAATTAATAAAGCATGTTCGATTATTCAGAAATTTTGTAGAAAATTTTAGTTTTCGAATATCTTGTATTTCGAAAAGGGCGCACTTATCAATCTTGTTAACTCGAACCTACGTTTGTAGAATTGAAATATATTATCTATATATCTACAGATATTTTTTGTTGAAGTTTTAGATGAATTGCAGTGTATTGATAAAACATTTCCTGATCTGTAAATATTATTTGTGTGATTCTTAACAAAATCTACATTATTTCCACTGCGATCTTCAGTGCGGTCGAGAATACTGAAATTGTCGGGCTTTCATTTTTCAAGGTGCTTGCTTCCACCTGTTTGTATTGGTAGGTTTTCTTCCGTGACAGTGGGCGTTGACTTGATTCAAGACAGAGATAACTGGTTGATATATCTGATTATATTTCTTATTTTCCACTACTGATTGAAATGTTCACATGTTAGACACGTCTATCTTTTTATGAATAACGATGTATGTAAATGTTATTGAAAATCCATTGAACACAATAATTTCTATTCAGTGAGGGGCGAATTTCATCATCAACTCACTGACCTGATATACGAGTGTAAGGCACTTGTCAGTCATTAAGAATTCGGTGAAGAAATGACGAGGTTATCAGTTGTTGAAGCTCCGGAGCTCCGTAAAATTGTTTATAAATATAGGCACCCATGTGTTTGTTGATAATAACGAAATGGAAACTAATTGTTTCCATCAAATCAAATTTATATGTTACCTATATTTTTCATTAGGTGAAAATGAATTTTCAATTTCGAACTGAATCATCATTTAAATGTATTTTGCAGTCCTGCTGCTGGAAAAAGTAATTTCCATCAGAATCATTCAAAGCCAGATGTTTGGTTTTGAAGTATATTGAAATCAGTTTTTATTGACCTTCTTTGGGTATTTCACTTTCGACAATCTGAAAAATATAAAAATTGTAATGAAGAACTTTATATACACGTATAAAAAAGCGCAACATTTTGGTTCAACCCGATAAGTTACTGCATATAATCAAAGTATTTTTCCAATAAAAAATGTTCTATTAATCAGTACCTTATTGAATTCGATAATGTCGCTTATCAAAAAAAAAGAGCCAAGAAATTATATACCATTCAATTTAGCTCTCTTTTATGGTTCCCAAAAAATTTCGACTTTGCTGACAGGGAAAAACAATATATTGTATATGGCTTAACCTAATATAGTAAAAAAAAGCGGTGGAAAAATCTTTCATTGAAATGCCAGAATTGAATATCTAATACAAAATCGATATCAATTTGAAAATAAACTTATACTTAATCACCACTTTACTATTCATCTCTGTTTCTGGAACGTTCAAACGAACATATGTAGAATAAATATAAAATGGTCGAAAACTGAAAAGAAAAATTCATCGATTCGATATGAATTTTTGTCAATTTGACTATTGTTCTTTGATAAATTGTGTGACTGCATGTAAATACTAGAAAAAGTTTTTTTTGCATTTCATTCGTTACACAGTTGTGAATAAATAGTGATCTCAAAGCGAAAAAACCTTCATTTTATCTTGTTCTATAATTAAAAATGTTTCTTAGAATAATACATTTTTTTCAATTCATTTTTGATTTCATCAACTGTATGAAATTACATACTCCCAATTTACAAAAAAATTACACAAAAAATTATTTGTGCTGTCTAGAATCATAGTGAAGCATGAATTTTATGAAAAAATAGAACAAGAAGTTCTGGCGTAGCGTCGCTCCAAAGCAGAACTGTAACAGTGTTCCTGACGTGCGTTTCATTAACCACTTTGTAACGTTCGCAGATGACACATGTGCCGGTTTTTGCCTTCGTAATCACCACTTTCCCATATGAAAAATAGCAAATTTTTCACATCAATTTTCGAAATGTTATAGCATTCGACTTTTCTGACACACTTTCAAATGACAAACTACATTTCAATCATTACTAATTCATTTTATTTAGGATAGAATATGTCTCACTTCCAACATGGGATTGTGTACTAAATAACTTCAAATCTCAACATATCAGCTGGAAGCAAAGCAATAATTATCAACATTTTGATACAAAGTCGAATTTGCCATGATCACGAAACGTTATAATTAAAAAATGAACGTCGCTGGACATCAGGGTTATGGACCTGTTGAGCAGCTAGCTATGAATCCTGTGCCATTATGGAGCACATTAGACATCGTTGGATAACAATTGATGGTTTTCTATAGAACATCGTCGGATGATAACAATTGTTTTGTCGCATGAGCAAGGCGAATCGATTTTACGAGGGTGGAAGAAGAGTTTCTTCTCTACTAATTGTGATATAGAAATCAAAATATTCGAAACCAAAATTCAGTAGTTCTCAGAGAAATCAAACTCATTGATCTCTAAGTTGTATATCATATCTCGTTATAAATTTAAATCAGTAAAAATGAAATGTAGATTGCTCAGTGATGTAGTAGCTCCAGAGTAGATTAGAGAACGACATTTGTTGTGAATACTCGCAGAATTATATTCATAAGTATTGATATGAAGGGTTTCTTTCAGTTCTCCAGTTTCGAATAATAAATAATTGTAGGTTTGCTCCAAGTTGTATTCGAGTCTGGTTTTCTAGTTTTTTTCCAGCTGTGGTAGCAATTACAGCATCTGAAATCATTTGATTATCCTTGTTAAAATTAGAAAATATATCCTAGCTAGGATGAGTTTTTTCAAATTTTTCTAATATAAGTTTCAGAGAGTATAAAATGTTATGTTTATATTGCAATGTGACAACAAAATTGAAATGAAGCGATGAAAAAAAAAAAAAGAAAAATTTTAAATTTTTATAAAATGCAGAAATATGTTCACACTGTTACCAATACCGGTAAAGACTATTGAAAGATCCATCTTGTTGACATAACTTCATCGAGGACTTACTGCTATACAGACAAGAATCATCTGCAAGACTATCATTTATGAGGTAACTTTTATTGATACCTGTCAGAAATAATTCAATGGTCTTCGTGGTATTAGCCAGGTAAGTAATTGTTTACCGGGAGGCATTCACTGAGCAAATCCTGTAGTATAGGAACGTTATTTTTCTCAATACGTCTGTGTCTTTCCTCGACACATTTATCACACTTGTTTTGATAAAATAAGTTACCTATGAGAAGACAGGGTTTATGAAGACAAACCGTACACATTTGTTGAGGATTTTTTGTTTTCTGGTAGAGACGTTGTTTCTGCCGAATTTGGAAGTGTTTCCAACCACTGAATAGAAACATGTAACATGTGACTTCACAGCGGCCAAGTATTGTCAACGCATTCGACATACGTATTCGTAAAATTATTTCATATATTTTGGGCTAAATGTATATGCATGATCTTGAACACTTTCCCGAAAGTAGTCAAAATCCCAATCTGAAAAGCATTTCCCAAGTATTCTGAAACAAAAAATGAAAGCTCTTTCCAGCTATCCCCCGTATCGAGTAATGACAGTCACATTAGAATGGTAACTTATTTCGTGTAGAATACCTAATTCATGGTCGGAAACGATAACGGTCGGCCATTTTAATAAAATCATCTGAATAGCAATAGGATGGGATGAAATTAAAATCTGAGGTAAGAGATGTGAATTTCCTGTTGTTGGGACAGGAGATACGCTAGGATAGAGACATTATTAACAACAAGTAGAACTTGAAAATGTTCGTTTTGTTTGTCATTGAACAATAACAAGAAATTGCAAATCAACGTATACAAACAAGAACACGCTTGTTCTATTACGACATACCTATTCAGGATTCACAACATTGAAAGGAATAAATTGTGTTCGGCTCTCCCAAAGAAGATTCCCATATTCTTTTGTATAAATATGGAAAAGTAGAACATCAAAACCCTAAAACTGAATTGTATTATGTAAATGAATAAAAAATATATTCTCTCATCTCTTGTCATGTCTCGAACCAAGAAGATTTTCTTGAAAATCATGACTCTACAAGTCATTAGCAATTTTGGGAACCCACTGTACTATTTACAGACAAAGTTGCTTTATCTGTCCACAAAATGTAACATAGAAATTAAAAATGTTCTTCTCTTTCTCGTTGACATCGAAAGAAAACCGTGTTGGATACCAAAATTTCTAATAGGTACTGCCACAATATTTTCCTAATGCTTCCACTACTGATCGCCTTCTAGAATATGCCCAATAATAATAAAACATAATAAGTAATTTTCTGTCTTCACTTCTCTGGGCACATGTTTCAACATGTACTTTTTTGTAGAAATGAACATATTCTATAACGAAATGCGGATAAAAAACAATACATTGTTAAGGAGTTTGTTATTTGTATCTGGACAGGCAGGATAATCTTGCCAAAATTGACCGACAATATACCCAACAATGAATTTGTTTGACCATAAAACACGTCTATAATACCTCAAGAACCATCTCACAATATGTAATCCAATATGTGCCATTTGGCAGTGCAAAACGCATTTGTTTTCTCTTTTTGGAATGGCAGATGCGCTACGTTTGGTTATAGATTATAAATTGTCTTTTAAATCGATGAGTATAAGCCCCAACAAATACAATGCGAACAAAAGTGTACGTTTCGAATATCGAATTGCAATCGATCAAATGGTCGACACTGATATCTGTTAATCTATTATTGTGAATTGCTAAAGATGTTTTTCATGAAATACACAAAGACGATAATTTGGGTTTATGGAATCACGCCACTAGAATTGAGATGCCCTTTTGAGAAATCTTCTTAGGAACAGAAGGGCGAAGGAGTCTCAAAAGAATTGTATTTGATGGATGCCTTATTCAACTCATATTCACAGAGTTGTGAACTCTGACGAGAAATAACATTTATATGAATTTTTATTCAGACAAGGATATTTTTCGGTCGTGCCTTCTGGATAATGCATTTATGTGATATGACATTCAGTGGAATTTGAAAAGGTATCAAGGACTATGTCTGAAAATTTTCCAGTAAACTTTGCAATTGGTTAGGGGAGTACCTAAATGTATCTTAAATTCAATAACGACTCACCTAAAATAAGCGTATTGAATATGTCTTTTGAACTTAAAATATATTGTAAAAAATATCAGTTGTCAACTGTTCCAAAAATATTTTTGGAACAGTTTGAATTATTGGGTGATCAAGTAGAGAAATTGGTTGTGCTAACTTCATTTTCAAAAAAGGAACGTTGGTTGGGTAACAGGATCATTTTTTCTTAAAAAACAAATGCCTTGCTGGTGTTTCGAATTTGATTGGACATCATACCTCCCACATACCTCCCACAAAACTTATACAATTATTATCATTTCAATTTTACAAGAAATAATGGGTTCTTAATTGAATAACTCAAGTAGTATTACTATTTTGAAAACCATTAGATATATTAGATACATGTAAAAAAATAAAAAAATCAACAAACAAATTTTCGAGACAACACCAACACAAAACGACATGAAACAAACGCATGGCTTTATATGTGAATCTGATAAAGTGGTGTCTGTTTTTTAGTCCATGACAGAAAGAAAAAAATTAAATATATTTATTCAAAAGGCTCTTAGGTACCCTTAAATGCGATAGTGTTAACAATAGAAGAGATGTCGATGGCCTTAATACTGCATATTTCAATTTGATATGTTTAAAATATATGTTTAAAATATGTTTTTCCGTTAATCAGCTGATAAACGATATAACTGAATAATTTACCCCTTTCTCATTATTTTTCTTTCTGACACCATATCAGAATTCGTGTATTCGGGAACTCGTGTTTCTAGGTATCAATTGGTCTGTTCCAAATAAAGGTTTTTGGAATATTTGGAGTATTATCGAGTAAATTAAACAGAACATCACTTGATATTTTCGTTTCTTATGTGATTTGACTAAATTTTACTTTAAAGTGTTCATTGTTGAGAATTCATCCACATATTTTAAGTTATGAAATGTTTTATTCGAAAATAAATTTTTGATAACCATTTCCGACCAGTGTTTTATTAAGACATTGTTTTTGGTAGGATTCATGGTTTGCTATCGAAAGTGGCCTTTTTCCAATTTCATATTTTCAATTGTTTGTAAAAATTATATTCTGAAGACTAATTCAAACTTCCTAAGCTTGGTCCCATTTTCATTACATCATTGTATCAAAACATGTACCGAGTTATGCCCACGAAGTTATATCAGAACAATACAGGTTGAATGTCTTACATTTGATAACATTATTTTAGAGAAATACATTCTGAAACCATAAACATTACTTGAAACCTGAAAGAGAATAACTCACTGGCATTTCTTGATGAGAACCAATTGAAGGAATCAATACAAATTTTGAAATTTTTTTGATATCTCAAATCATCTTCTTTCCCAAACCTTCAAGATATAATAAATAAGAAACGCGTGGTTGTCACAACTATAATCAATAAAATCGTTAAATTTCACTCAAATTTCAAGTTTACTGTCATGAGTGGAACATAAGCGCAAGGGGAAAGATAAGAAACTTCATAATCATTTCTTCAAAATACATCAAAACTAATGATAAATTGATAACTCACTCTTTTTCGTACGAACCTAAATAATCCTCCCCTTCTCAACTTTCAAACAAGACAAAATGTTTAAAAAAACTCACTTCGAAAGGTATCATTTCAGTACATTTCGATGAGAAAAACAATAGTGTTGGATCACCAGTCACCGAGAGGGTGCTCACTTTTTTCTTTAATGGAAGGGAAGGTATTGTGATGACTCGTTTAATAGATATTTCAATTCTATATTCAACACTTTTTTATTTCCCAATTCTGGAATAGATGAGTAATTCTAAAGGTTCAAGTTTTCCTATCCACCGGTTTCGATAATTCTCATCCAGTCACTTTAGAACCAGAGGTACCAATTTTTTATAAAGTTGAAAACTCTGAACTCACTAGATCACCTGATTCGATGCCTATAAACGTTTTCGAGGGGATACATGCCGTCTGAAGTGTACATACGATGCCCAACCGCACTTCATATTAGTACTCGTAGATAGATAAAGAGATGCTTGCAATATTGCATTATGTAGAAGATTAATTTGTCGAAATCCGAGAATGGTAAACATTTTGAACAGCAATTGGAATGAACTGGGGTTAGTTTTCAATAGTTATTTTAATGCCGTTTTTTGGCAGTGTCTCCAAACGATTATCAAACAGCTGATTACTCGAAAACAGCTAATTTGATTTCCAAAATCAAAAAGTGTTGGATAGAAAACTATGAAACAAGTTATCAAAAGACCCCTCTTTCCACTTGGAAGAAAATTGTTTGCGCCCTCTCGATGAAAAGTAACGAGCAACCGGAGAACGAACTAGCAAAAATACTCGATTTATAGTATCGGAGTACAACGAAAAAGAGCCACTCAAAACAAAAATTATATATCAATTTATCAATATTGAACTGAAGAAAAACCAATTCTTTTCTGAAGAATAGTAAACATCATAGCCGGTATAAAGAACCAGAGGGGCATTCACATGACTTCGCGAAGGACGCATTATTTATAACCAGGAAAATCGGTTATATTGTTTTACGCCTGGCGTTCAAAGTGGAACTTCACCCACAAAACGCCTCCTGATAAGAAGTCATATGTGGTGGCATATGCTTAAACTAATTCAAATAAGACATCTGGCCTTATCCGCGGATAGCCCTTGTTTGCAGACCGTGGCAAACGCCAGGTGGTTATATATCTTTCAAGGGGAGGGTTACCTAGGCAGATGTGTCTACCCTTACTTTTACCCCTTGCCTTACAAGTTTTTGCCAGGGAGCACCGACTTCTTATCAGAATTGCGCATAATGCGAAGAACTTGTTTGTGCAATTGCACTGTCCACTCACTCACTAAGACAAGAATCTGTTGGAGGATTTGCCCCAGTGAAATGAGGCTGGAAAAACATAAATGAATCGTTATTTCTTCCTTTTGAGTGTTTAGATCGAAGGTTCTACAGAAGAAATAATAATTAATATGATTTCCATGCCAAATTCTAGTTTTATAACTGACTGAATATTTGAAATAACACATATTCTTTATCTGTCGATAATAATACTAAAAGTCTTAATATTTCCCTCGTGATGCCTCGTGAAAACACGCGTTTCTGCAATTTCGATAACTTTGAAATCATATCATATATTATATAAATGTGTAATATATAAAATCATAACATGCAGTATATTATAACTACCTATTTGCCAATCAGTAATTTCCATCAATTAAGGTCGATAATTTGTATACATATATTGCTTTTTGAAGTACTAGCCCAGCTGAGAAAGCTAAAGAAATTTTTATTGAAAATGAATTCTAAGTTATGAAAATTAGTAATTATTAAAATGAGTAGATATATGATCATGGGCAAATAATGTAATGTATGCATAATTTGAAAAAAATCATTTTGGTCCTGCACGGAGTTACAACAATATCAGTGAACAAAATGTTATGTTATCATTAGCAGATAAGAAAATTGAGTGATAAATTGAACAAAATAACTTTTTGTATTGAATGAAATTGAAATTATTTTCGTCAGACGTTCAAATATGTGGAATCTTTTGTATTACGATTTTATTATTCTCTTTTGTGAAAAATCTTAAATAATGTGTTATTTAATACATATCGGCCAATTCCATCACATTTCCACTATAAGTTCAAATTCTCAGTGATCCACAAAATTGATTCATCAGATATCATCATAAAAATAAAACTTTGCTGAATTTATGTTGCATGTGGATGTAGCAACATGGAAGCATTCATTGTTATCTTAATTAATAGCAATGTTCACTTTAGGTGTTCAATGTAACACCATCGTGAATAGTTAAACACAATAGCCGGTAAATGTTGTCCAATATAAATTTGTAACTGAGTAAAATCATTTGATGAATTAATTATCATTACGGTTTATTGATCTATTCAGGTGTGGGTTATGCTATATTGAATTGAATTATTACAGTAATCTTCATAAAAATTTTCATATTGAGAATAGTGTTGAGGAACGTTTTCCTTTATGTAAGTAAACATTATTGAGGCAACTTCAATGGGAATGCTGAACGGAAAAATTTCGCTTCAAAAGTGTAGAATATTTGTGAAATATTTCTCATTCAATTCAATATTATGGCAATATTTCGGAACCAAAGAAACATTTTCAAAATATTCAAGTTGAAAGACATTTTTAAAGAGTTAACACCGAAAATTGAAATCAACAAGATCGAATCGATTTGTTCCAAAAAAATAAAATGCGATGATGCAAGATTTTCAAAATATATTTTACACTTAACATATACAACACCAGATATGAAAAATATTACATCACAAACGCATTTTGAAACCCCCCTTCCAGTTCACTATTGTTTTTTTCCCAAAAGGTACTGAAAATCGGAATTCCTCGTATAAATTTTGCAGCTCTTGATGTCTAATCCCATTCGAAAATTAAGATGAAGGGGACATGTTCAATACTAATATAATGATTTCAGAATCATTACTTTCTATAAGTTTTTTGTGAAAATCCCAAAATAATGTGCTGAAAAATTCATCATTGACATATATCAAAATTTAATTGATGCTGAGAAGTAAGATACTTACGTCTTTCAAACTGAATTTTTTTTAACATTTCTTAGTGAATTAAGTATTTTGCCCTCCATATCTGATTCATTTTGAACTTTTTTTTAAAGTTTTTGACCCTTATCTTACATCTCGCATAATTATCAATCCGCATATTGAAGTGAACAAAATCAATTAACACCATTACCACATCCTTTAGTCATTCAATATACGTAAATGAGGATGTGCCAGTGTCCTATATATGTTCACATATTACCCATAATACTCTTTTATGGCGGGTACAGAAGCGCCCTACGAGAATAAAGGCTGGAAGCTAGTGAAGTGCTCGTCAACGATAATAGCCACAAGTAGCTCACACATGCTTTTATGTCCTTTTTGAAGTAAAATGTGTAGTTTTCTACAAAATTTGTCTTGTTTACCTGTGTCGTTGTTTGCTAAATATTCTCTCTAACAGGAGATTTTCATGATTAAAATTGCAGATTAGAAAGACTTGTTGCATTTCCTAATTATGAGTATGCCATACATTTCGAATATTCTTTGTTTCATGATGATGTGTTCCATCTATTCATGATGGAATTGAACGAACTAAGTGAAAAACGACCCCCCAAGTCATGAAACTTGGAAGAGTTTTTCACTGTGATAGAAACGTATCTAGAAAGGGAATGGATTTTTCAATCAGAAAGAAACTTATTTTGGGAAACGTAATTTCCGATTTGAAAATGAGTAAATAGCTGTTGAATAAAATATGGAAGTGACAACTGTTTCGAGTTCATTGCTTCACATTACTATAATTAAACTAGACCTAGATAAATTTGTATGTCCATCTTGAAAGTAATAAAAACTTAACATCATTGAAAATATATATCTCTCAGAAACCTATAATCCAATACAGTAATAGGAAGTCTCATAAACGTGGGAAAAATAAAAATTTTAAACGCATGTTCATAATAGAATGAACACAAAATGGTCAGGCGTTTTTGTGAAGAAGCCAGTGATTCAAAATAAGTTTTTCTGAAGAAAGTGTACCTAAAAAATGGCGATAGATCTATGACTGAAAGCATTAATTTGAATATAATATTCTGAATGAACTAATCTGACCTCTACAATTAAAAGAAAGAAGTTCAAATCTCTCTGACATCACATCGCCAGAAATTTGTCAGCCCAATTTTCATTTCCCTGTTGAATATTCATATTTGAAACGGAAGAAAAAATCTTCGGGCAAAACATAAAAATGCAAACATGTTCCTGAATAATTGGTTCTCCTCGCCAGATTGTTATTATTTATTGATATTTAACTAAAAACAAACAAAAAAGAATTATCATTATCATTGTTGAATTGGCCGCGGTGATAGTGCGCCCGACTCACGATCGGAAGATCGTGGGTTCGATTCCTACCTCGACCAGATATTTTTCTCGAGAGAATTTATCTGGTTGAAGCTGGGATGATTC